>JAADVD010000048.1:0-109401 GCA_023334535.1 Pythium vanterpoolii
ACCACCGCGATCACCACCTGACATGCCGTCAACTTCGTCCATGATCACAAGACGTTTCGCCAGTTGCATCCGCTCGTTTGACTTTGTGGACACGCCAAACTGAATCGCCTGTGTCCCGAGCACGTCTTTGAGACCCGTTTGCAGCATTTTCTTGCTTCGTGTATCACTTGCATTCAGTTCCGTGCACTCAAACCCACACTCCTTTGCGACAAGCGTCGCAATGGTCGTCTTGCCGATCCCTGGCGGGCCTGAGAGCAGCACTGTCTTGGCCCCGCGGTTCTCTGCAAGCTTGGCGTTAAAAGGAATCTTCTTTGTGTGCTTTACATGGACGGCATCCCAGTCCATGAGCCACTGCTTGAGTTTCTTGCCCAGTTCAATGTTGCCAATCATATCGTTGATACTCTTGGGCTTGTACTTGTCGGTCCAGAGGGCATTGTCCCCAAGGGTTCTAAACACATGCACAGGCATAAGCCATCCACACCTACTGGCAGGCCATATCTTGATACAACGTACGAGTTCATCTTCTGCTTGCCCTTGGCGCCAGGTGCCTGGTTCAAGCTCGCCTTGAGTGCGGCCTTGTGGGTCTTGAGATCGTCAAGTTCTCGGGCGGCTGCACGGTCCGTGATGAGGTTGTAAAACTCGCTCTGCCGCAGCACGCGGACATTCTTGGCGGTCGCGTCACGGTACTTCGTGCCACTCGAAATATCACCGCCATTTTCCAGCTTCGAGCCAACCACAAGGTACTTGGTATTGCGGCTCACGGCGTTTGCGACCGAGCCGCCGCACTGCTTCACTAGGTGCACGAGATCGTCGCGCGTGATGTTGTTCATCACACCTGAAAACACAAATGTCACACCATTGAGACAGCCCGAGCACGGCGGCGGCGGCTTGCCCGACTGAGCGATCGTCAATGGCGTGCTGTCCTCGTCCATATCTACATTGCCATCCTCGCTTTTAATCTCTTTCTTGATGGGTTTCGCTGGTATGGCTGTGGTCGTCTCTTGCTTAACCGCTTCTTTCTTTACACGCTGCGATCGGACAGGAGACGCCGTTGATGCTTTCTTTGCTGGCGTGGCCTGTTTCTTTGGTGGGTTGAGATCTTCGACGTCGTCCTCAAACTCGTCGTCGTCATCGTCCAGTGCGCGCCGCACACGCTTGCGCGGTGCGGACTTTGGCGCGGATTTCGGAATCTCCACAGCGTCGTCTTCTTCATCACTATCGTCCACCATGATGACAGTTCTTTTCGCACGACGCGACGGCGTCGTCCGCACAGGCGATGCCGCCGGCTTCACCGTTGCTACAGAGATAGCGCACACAAACCGTCATTACATAGCCGCCCTAAACACGGTTAAACTGGTTCTTTGACATGCCTTTTACTGGTGTCGACTGCTTCTTCGATGTGGCCGCTTTCACCGCTCCCGCCGGCCCCTTGCTCGAAAAAAACGAGCGGATATCCATCGCTCTCCGTCGTCTCCAGCTTTTCTCGTGCTTCCGCCCTTTTCCACCTTGGTTGATTTCCCGCCAAACTGCGTTTCTCTTTTTCAACCAATCAAATAGAGAAACGTTTCTGATTGGTTGATAATTAATAACCTTTATAGAAGACCGTCTTCTATTAGACATTTCCTTTTTTATAGTTGCCCCAACTTTGCTGCCCCCACTTTCGAGTCAGCAAATAGAGTGGGCACCGCCATCGACCATGGTGTCGCCGACGCCGACGTCGCTCAAGTATGTGAGTCTCTGCGTGCTCTGCCTGCAGAACTCGCTGCTCGCCATCCTCATGCGCCTCTCGCGCGTAGGCGACCACCCCAAGTTCAACGCCTCGACAGCGGTCGTCATGGGCGAAGTGCTCAAGGTCGCGGCCAGCGCCGTGCTCATTGTCTGGTCCCCACCGGCGTTTCAAGACCCGGCTGCGACTGGCAAAGGCCACGCGGCCGAAGGCGCTGAGTCGTCACTATCGATAATCTTTGACGGGTACGAGCTGCTCCGCGTGAGCATCCCGGCGCTGCTGTATGTGGTCCAAAACAACTTGCAGTACGTGGCCGCCTCGAATCTCGACGCCGCGGCGTTTCAGGTGCTCTACCAGCTCAAGATTTTGACGACCGCCATGTTCTCGGTCCTCATGCTGCGCAAGGCGATCCTCCCGCAGCAATGGGGGGCCATCATGCTGCTCATGGGCGGCGTTGCGCTAGTGCAGCTCGATGACTCAGGGCCAAAAAAGCATGTGAATGCCGACCAAAACACTATGGTCGGTATGATGGCAGTGGTCGCGGCGTGTATGTGCTCAGGCTTTGCCGGTGTGTACTTTGAGAAGATTTTGAAGAATACCGGCTCCAAGGGCTCGATCTGGGAACGCAACGTCCAAATGGGCCTCATCAGTATTTTTCTCGGTGTGGTCGGTCTATGGTTCAACGACTACGACCACATCGCGGTGCATGGCTTCTTCTTTGGGTACCGGCCGGTTGTCTGGTGCGCCATTGCAGTCAGTGCTCTCGGCGGATTGCTCACGGCCGTCGTGGTCAAGTACGCCGACAACATCCTAAAGGCCTTTGCGACGTCCATTGCTATCGTGCTCTCTGTGATCATGTCGGTCTTTCTCTTTGACAAGATTCCAACACTGCAGTTTGCTATTGGCGCTGTGATCGTCAACGTGTCGGTGTATTTGTACGGAACGGCACCTGCACGTCAACAGACTGCCAAATCCCACACCAGCAACCTCTCTGTGTTGCCCCAAACGACCTCGGGGAAGGTCGTGCAATAAGTCCGACCTGGCAGACGCGCTATGGAAGGTACGAGCTGTACAATGGGTGGGCGTATGTGATGCCACATAGATGTTTCATCGGATCTCCTGTCTGGATCGCGTGGAACGGTTCATAGACGCTAAAAATAATAGACAACGCATGTAGATCAAACCACGCCGTCGCTGTTTACTTTCGTGAAAGCCATTCCATCACGAAGCAGTTGAAGGTTGAGATCAGATATGGCGCGTTCCATTCGTGCAGTGCTGTGCATCCTCGTGCTGTCTACAAGTGTCGCCGGGAAGATAGTGATCGGACAGATGCAGTCTTTTGTCAAAGTCGAAGTTGACGCCATCAGCGGTGGTCTACCCACGGTGCGTCTAAAGTTTCCTTTCTTGTGATCGAGTATGCTCATTCTCATAGATATGCTGTGTGACCAAGCAGTTTCCACCGACCGATTCGGAAAGGCTCTCACATGCCCCACTGTTTGAATCCTTCAGTGCTGTGGGTGCTGGCTTGATCGAATTACCTAAGCGACGAACGGAGCTGGACGCTAATTTCTTTTACTGGTTAGGAGACCTTCAGTCCATTGCTCAAGTCTGTTAACGTGAACAAGGATGACATCACTTTCCCACGATCCGGCGAACTCTGGCAGGCATCACCAAGAATCGCGCACATTCTTCGCAAGCCAGTGGAATCGGTAAACATCAACGTCCAGTTCGAGGAGAACGGGGCGAACTCTCGTATAGTGCGATCAGCAGCGCGGTACTTAACGATACGATCAAACCACTCTAGTACTGCTGCGTTCGCAGTCGCCATGAAGCCCCACGCATCACATACCATGACTGCATCAGTCAATCCCAGCAATGCGCTTGACACGATATCAAGTCTCGCTGATGGCCCATACACATTTCATGTCCAGCTTTCGAATCCTCATGTCAATGCTTGCCGCTGCCGGATTCTGGGTCAACATCGGCCGATCTAACATGATCTCTCTGTCCCATAGGAGGCGTTGACGACCACCCCGAGGGAAACTGAGCCTCGAAAGATCCAAGCAAGATACTCATCTGCGATTACGCTGCGCGACCTCTTGTCCGGTGCAGCGTGGCAAAAGTTTGTTAGCCATTGCGAGCTGGTCCCGTCGTACGAACAGATGCTCAAAGATCGACTATGGTGGACCGAAATCCTCATTACGATCTTTTCAGTCGGATACTGCGCTGCTGTGCATTGGCTTGGGCCGCTCGATTTCACACCGTGGCAACAGCGATGCTATCAATTGGCGTGCATGTCCAGTGCACTCTTTCAAGTCGTCTTCGGGCTTTCAGTGGGGAAGAGCATTTCGATTCGAGTCGCTGTGCCTTTTGCGTTTGGGTTTGGGCTTTTGTATCTCGTCGCATTCAACCTCACGAACGTGCTGATCTTGTGCGAATATTCGCAAACGGCCGATGACGATGGAGGTAACGAGTATGGCCCAGATCAACTCGCACTCTGGGGACGAAGATCCGATCCTAGGCGGACATTCAGTAGCATTCCTTCGTCAAACCAGCTGAACGGGATGACACGCGTCGTGATGGTGGGCTATGAGCCAGCGAGGTGTTGCTGAGAATAGTTTTGAACGTTTGGAAACTGGCGTTGAAAAGGTTGGCGACCGTAGGACCGTATGAGCAGTTTCCGACTTGTCGGGTTCTTACTCATTCAGCATTCTGTGGATCCAAGTGAAGGGGAAGCCTTGGCGAACATTTTCCAGTCAAACATGGTGACGCCAAAGTCCGTATTCGCGCTTGCGGCCGTGCTCCTGCTTTGTGGTCCAGCAACTGCAGATGCGCTGCGCGTAAACCCAGCCCGACCTCGCGAAGATCGACATGGGTTTCCAAGAGCGGTACGTGTGATGCGGATAGCGACCTTTGGTGGAACTTGGATTGCTGAGTCTTTCGCTGATTATGCAGGGTCGCCATCCGCAAGCGATTCAGTCGATCGAGTTCAATGGCATCACAGTGCTGCATGAAGACCTTCTTCACTCCATGAGCCCTGTCCAAGAAAAGCTCGACATCTCGCGCTCCGGCATCAGTGTGTCAGTTCGCTTCCAGTTTGACGATATGATGATGCGACCGATGGGCAAGTCCATCGGGAAGACGCAAAGCCAGGAGCAAACCCACGGCAGCCTGAGTATCGTGCACAACGCAACGGATGCTGAAATTGTACGCGTGCCACTTGGCCCCGACAGCAGCTCCCAACTGCGTGGTGTCATCCAGATGAGCCAACAGACACGTCGAACAATCAAGAAAAACTGTCCCGACACAACCTGTGTGGCTCGTATCAGCGTCAACAATCGGTTCTATGGGGTGAGTTCATTTCGTTCTCATGTGTGCCCTCTACAATAGCCTAGACTGATCGTTTGGTCGCTGCGTGTTTTGATAAAGCGACCAACTGTCATCGAGCTGGGGAAGCTAAAGGTGCACAAGAAATCGACTGGAAAGACGACCATCAGGCTGCTCACGTACCCACGGCTCATCGCGACTAGCAGCAGAGATATCCCGTGGGAGAGCTACGGTCTGACATGGAGTGTGATCTTCCACTTCCTTCTCGTCATCGGCTCTGGGGTATATCTTTCGTTTCCACGTTTTTACCGCACTATATGGCTAACGCAGTGTGTGTTGTTTAAGTTGATGTTGCTGGTTGGGATCGAGGCGTGGCGAGTCCAGGGATTAGTGCCCAAATGCGAGGATTCCCTGATAACGTCCAAGCGCTGGTTACAAGTGGCTCTAGTGTGCTCACTGCTGTTCCTGGGTATGAGTGGTAGCCGCGCGCTCAACTTTGTCTCGATGAGGGACATCATCGTTGCCGCCCCCGCTGCCGCCGTTGTGGCGATCTTTGCGTTTTGCTTTGCGGGCGGACCCATTGACGATGACGATGACATTGACGAAACGCAAGACGAGGATTACATGGGCGGGGACGAAGAGGATACGCAGTCGGAGGGGACAGAAGAAACCAAGAAGACCATCTAAGGCGACCAGGAACATGGATGTAAACTTGCACGATCCCACTGAGTGGAGGAAACGTCGACGCGAGAGTAAGGACCACTTGCCTGTAAGCATTTTAACGTTTGAAACTTCAACCAAAAAAACGGCACGATGATATGTACCAACTCTTCTCGGTTCAGATAAGAGAAGCCGTTGCGTGAAGACAGACGTCAAAGATAGCGCGTGTAAGCCAATGGGTTTGCTCCGTTTGAGCGTCCGCGCGCTGAGGTGAAAATAGCGTGTCGCAGAAGCAAAACCGCTCCACGAACGACCGTTTCTATCCAGCATGAAGATCAGTCAAGGCAAGGCTTCCCTAGTGATCGGTGCTCAACGCTCAAGGTCACTTTGATTTCTGCGACTGTGGTCTCCTGAAATTCTCTCTACTATGCGCGTCTCCCTACTCGTGACCACCGCAGTGTTTGCTGCCACGGCGTCGCCAGTGATGGCGGCGCACCAGTGGATCGTCATCGGTACAAACGGACGCATCATGGACGTGGATCCGCAGCAGTTCTTGCCCGAAAGCCGCCACTTGCGAAAGCTACGAGCGGAAGAAAAACAAGCAGAAAATGAACGACGCAACGACTTCGTTGACCATCCTCACACAGCCACGTCGGATCGAACAAGTGCGACGGAGGATGCATTGCCAACCAGGAGAGACACGATCGACGACGGCTTCTATGACGAGGACGACGAAGAACCCATCGCCATCCAGGCCAACCACACTGAAAGCCTCTTTGACTCGGAACCAGCAATTCCTGACATTGAGACTTTGATCCTCGCCACGGATACCACCCACTATGACGATTGGGCCGATGCCTTTGACGCAGATGACGAGGTACGCAGACTGTTCTCGCCTTGTGTAGGCTCTTTTTTATTGATGTCGGCTGTGGTTCATCTAGATGAGCGGCGCGACTGTTAGAGTACTAGACGATCCAAAGATCGGGATCGACGCTGCACCACCGCCGACATTCCTATCAAATGTACTGGTCGCCCTCGACGATGACGCGTCGTATCCAGCCGTGCAAGGATCGGTCGTGTTTGCCGAGCTTAGCTGTCTCTTTGTGGCGTTTATCGCCTACTTGGTCTACTCAGTGCCGCTCTGGTCTAGCTTCTCGATTGGCCAGAAATGGTGCTTGTTGGTCGCGTCCATGGCGGCGTTATTCTACCAGTTTGTCGCCGTCGGCTGGTACTACAGCGCTGTTTCGCCTGATGTCACGTTGAGTATTTCTAGTCTCATCACGCGGACGCTCTCGCTCGGCATGGTCCCAGTCACGTCCACATCGTTTATTTACCGTGCGCGTGCAAGCGCAGAAGTCGTTGCAACACAAGACAAACCACCAAACCACGTAGTTCGAAGTAAGCCGTCGCGCCACCGGAAAGCCCGAAGCAGCTAACGCAAGCTTTATGTTGAAGACTGTATCGCAGAAGATACTATTTCACGCAAGCAGGATGGAGACAATGGCCGATTTGACTGCCCCAGCCGGACGCTCGCACAGAAAGTAGCATTCGCTCCCCATCTCATCGACAACCGAGTACCCCGCCGTCTGGTTCCTCTGCATGTTATGAAAGACGTACCGCCTCTCCATCGTCCATCCGGTAAACCACACACGGAACAGGTCTTGTACGTCGAAGTAGGTCGCTGATTTTTAGCCCATTCTTATCGACTTCATCTACGACCCTATCTCTACACCCCTAGGCTCGCTTCGTTCAATCAACATGTAGTTGATTCTCATTCTTCAAATCGCATATTTCTCACTCTTTTCTTCTCCTGCTTCTCTCCCGACAGGCTTATTTCCTCGTCCGAGTACAACAGCAGCGTCATCGCAATCGCTTCGAGATGAAGCTGCAGCTCGAGCGCCGTCTCCACCGCAAACTCCTTGACCAGTTCCACACTATCTGGATACTCCAGCATCCACTCGTCCTGAGTCCCCACTTCCCGTGCGTAAAAGCTCACCACATTTAGCTCCTGCGTCACCCAGACATCGCACTCCACAACCCCATCGCCATCGCCATCGCCTTCCCCATCGCTCCCAACTGCGACGATCCCCAGTGTCGCACGGTAGAGACTCCGATCCAGTACTAATCCCTCTTCCTCAGTTACCTGCAGCCGATCACAAAGTGCCCGAACAACCGGATCCCACGGCGCTTGATCTCTCCAGAGTAGTCGTCGCTCGAGGCGATTCTTCTCTAAGCCGTCCAGCAATTGTTTCCGTTTCTTGTTGTTTTTCTTGAGCGGTTTGAGCTGCCCGAGGCTGCGACGCAAAACTTCATACTGCGTGTCGAGGTCAGCGATGCGCGTCACGCTGGGTGACGTCGCCAAGCCCAAGGCAGCGATCGCTTGACAGGCGTCATGCTGCAACTTGGTCAAGGCCAGCCACTCGAGGCGGTGGAGCCGGAGCGACCACGAGCGACTCGTCATGGCATCATAGAACGAAAGCTGGAACCATTCGATGCCCGTACTAATCGCTGATGGCACTTCGGCAAAGATTGAGAACCGATAGCAGTGTCCGTGGAGGCGGCAGGCACCGCTCGCAAGGTTCACGCTGTCGTCGCGGATCTCAGCACGGTGAAGCTTGCGGCGCTGGGCATTTCCTCCTTCTTGTGACTGCTGAAGTGGCATTCTGCGATCACTGAGAGGATCAAACCATAGTGACAGCGTTGCGGTCACAGCCTCTTGCGTGAGGGTCTCGAGGGCCTTGTCGTACGTACTCTGCACTTTCTCACTCGCCAAGATCGCATGTTCTCGGATTCGATCAAGCTCGCGCTTCCACGCTTGGAGGCGTGCCTGGAGGACCTTGGTCTCCTCTTTCAAGGTCTTGCGGGCGGCCTTGTGGCCACGCCGTTGGTCGTGGTGCTGAGGCTTTTGCGCCTCGTCTTCTACCGTAAGTCCTTTGCTGCTGTTGATCTCTTCGATTTTGTCCTTGAGCTCCACGTCTTTTTGTTGGAGTCCTAGGAGTATTGCCTCGGCCTGCGCAATCTCCCCACGCAGCTGATCCGATTTTGTGGTGGCCTCTAACTCCACCGTCGTAAGCTGCTGCTCACGCAGGAGCTGGAATTCATGCTGCCCATCTTTCTTGTACTTGGCGACGACCTCGTCTTTACGGGTGATTGCGTACGGCGCCGGCGGCAGCGCGAGCCACGCACCCGGCACGCCGCCACGATCCTCTGTGATCGCTAACGCCATACGATACGGTCTTGCCTCGCCATCACCAGTGGTGTCGCGTACACACGTGGGTATGATCGCCCGCAAAAAAAGCCGCGATACGAGGGCTGCGGCGATCTGCGCCGTCTGCGCTCGCGTCCATTTGTGCGGTGGAGAGAATACGCGGTTCAACGCTGCGGCCTCGAGGACGCCAACGGTGAGCGTAAGGGTCCGCGACGTTTGCGTGTGGTATCCAACAATCAAGAAATTGCGAATTTGGGTTGGGAAATGGTAGATCGAGATGAGAAACGCGTGGCCACTCACACGTCGCAGCTGAAACACCAGGCGGTGACGCGCACGCCGTGGCATTTGATTCAGCAATGCCAGGAGCCGCAGCCGCTCTTGCTCTTCACGCCGCACTCGCTCGTTGCGCTCGCGGCGTCGCCGCGCAGCTTCATTGAGTTTCTCGTCGGGGGAGATACAGAGCACGGGAGGGGTCTTTGGTATGGAAGAAAGCACTAGAGTCTCGTCTTCTATGAGTGTCTTTCTATCATTCGCTTCGTTTTCACCTGGGTATTGAAAGTAGAGGAGTGACACCACTTTGCTGAGTACCGTTTGCTTGCGACCGGCCGCGAGCAGGTCTGGATGGGCCTCAAAGACCCACGCGAGATCTGAGAGCGAGACCCGAAGCGATGCGGTCTGGCTTGCCTGTGGATCGTACGCATCAATGCGGAGGAACCGATTCTGACCATCACGGTCGGCGAGACCTTCGCTGTACAGCCGTCCGTAGATCCCGACACCGTAGATCTTGACGACGCTGTAGGTCATGGAGATCATTGCGCCTTGAACGCGCAGCAGCACTTCACCTGATTGGGCGGTATCACTAGGAGCAGGACTCGCAAGCGTCCCAGTTGATGACGACACAGCTGAAGACCCCGGGGATGCATTCACTGCTGTGACACCTCCTACCATGAGGCTCGTCGAGGTGCTGGATTTGATCTGGAGCCGCTGTGAGTCGAGCCTCCGCCACGTGCCTTTGCGGACGTTGCCGGGGCCGCGGGTCATCTTGGTCTCGGCGAGTGCCTTGTCACGACTGGCGCACCCTGGCGTTGCGAGGATCATCGTGAGCTCGTCGTCACGCCAGTGTTTGTTACGGTCTCGGATCGGTTCTTTCCACTTTTCGACTGCGAGCAGTGGCCCGTGCCGATAGTGGAGCGAGTGGCACGGCATGAGCGCCACTTCGTCGTCGTCAAACACTTTGCGCGGCACTGCAATGAGCTGCAGTGGCGACGCACGCAGCTTTAGTGGACTGTGTGGTGCCTCTTGCAATTGGAGAATCTCTTCAATGCCGACCACGGGCTCGCCCTGTGGATTTAAAAAGAGCCGTTTCCGTTCGAGGATCGTTGCGACGAGAGGTGGTAGCGGATTCAAGAACGACGCCGGCGATGCTGGTCGTCGTAATGGAGATCGCCACGGCTCAGCAGTTGTGGTGGCTGCATCGTTGTCGTCGTGATACAAACGATGGGTGTGCTGCGGCGAATCGAGCGGCGTGAGAGCCGCTGGCCGCTGGCGTTTGCGGTGCAGTGCATTCTTGAGCGCAGCGTATCGACCTTCCGGAGACGCTTGCACGAGGGGCGCGACGTGGTCTTCATCGCGGTCGGTCGACGGCAAAATGACGGTGGATAGGATCGCGCTCATCGTGGTTCCACTCGAACCATTTGCGGTGGTTCTTGGCGTCAAGCAGACAATCGTCGCTTTTCCTTTAAAAGGTCCGTTTTATGTTTAGCCGGCACCACGAAAGTATCTTTAGCCTCTTGCACATAAACGGTCCGTGATATTTTTGTCGCTGTTCAGCATGTTTGACAACAGTGCAATTGAACGCAGCAGATAGCTTCACACACACACTACCATTATAGAGTTACGAGAAGGGTCTGCCAATCGTTTTTGAATGTTGCGGCATGCAGTGCCAGCTACGTCCGCTGTCCTTATCCACACATGAATGCCCTCCATCCACAAGCAAAAGCTGCCCACACCCATGCCCACGTGGCGAAATGAAACCTACCCACACGTGCGCGCAGGCGACGAGTGCGGCGCCACATATCCGTACAGCAGTGACGCTGTGAGCGTCGAGGGACGTGGCACGTTCTGCACAGTCTCGCCCGTGTGTGCTGGGACGGTTGTAGGCAAATGCCCAGGCATCCAGCCGGGTCTATTGGTCGCGTCCCGATGTGAGCCCGTGCTGGGCAACGTCTACGGATGCGTCGTGAGAAAATGTGACTTTCAATATACTAATTATTTATCTCCCGTCCATTTCTTCCTCCTCCACCTGTCCTAACTGTACCGGAATCGCTAATGGCATGTTGAGGCCTATGTGAAAACGGTAGAACTCAGGCTGGGTCCTATACCGTCCCGGTCCCACTTGGGTCCCCGCGAGAATTTAGATTATGAAAAATATACTTCTAGATGGGACCCAAGTGGGACCGGGACCATATAGGAACTGTGAAAACATAGGACGTGTAGACTAGTACTACGTCAAAGATGAAAATGCAGTTGTATAGATGAATCGAAAATAATAGAGAGACAGATTGTAGATGTCTATACGCTCGAAACGGGACTTTCTAAACGCTCGGGACGGTTCACGCACTCCCGGATCCGCTCGCCTCGCTGCTCGTGCTGTCGTCACCGTCGTCGCCGTCGCCACTGTTGCTGCCATTGACGTCGACCCAGTTGGGTACGGTGCCATAGGGCATTCCCGGCTTGCAGCCAAAGACTCCGGTCGCAACGCGGCCGCAGTATGAACCATGCGGCAGATTGGTCTGGCGGCCCGGGCACTTGCCCCACTCGTTGTCGCCACTGCAGCCTTTGCCGGCTTTGACACAGAACACGCCTTCCACGCCTTCGACGCTCATCTCGTTTTCGCCGGCGCCGCAGAGCGACTCGAGCATACGCGGCAATGGCTCGTACTTGACGTGGACCCGCACGGTCCGCACCTTCCGCACCGTCGGCGTGGTACTCGTTGGTGTTGGTGTGGGTGCGGGTGCGGGTGTGGGTGTGGGTGTGGGTGTTAGTGTTGGCGTATCAGCCGCAAGCGAGCCATCGTCATTTGAGGACGAGTCTCCGCTGGAGGAGGCGTCTTGACTAGAGGAGGCATCTCTACTAGAGGAGGAGTCCTGACTTGAGGGTTGCGATCCCGAGGCCCAGGCCAGCGCACGGCCGTTGTTTCCAACCGCCACGAGCTCGTCCAGCGAATGGGCTGTAGAGGAGCTGACGGCAAAGACCGCCGTGGTCGCGAGCACCGCAAGAATCGACGCGATCCGCATGCTGGTCTAGAAGAGAGGAGTATGGGCTTGTCCGCAGGTTGCCGAGTGAGTATGTGTGAATACGTGGGCAAAGGAGATCACCCCCCAGTGGCCGCACCGAGCAGTCCACTTACAGTTCCCTTCCTTAGATGGCCGATGCGATAACCACCGGGTGAGTGTTGGGGGAAACGCGAAAAAATTCCCATCCAGAAACGGCCCAGCCGTTAGAGGCCACGTGTGCTACTGGGGCCACTGCGATCATTGCGACTCCAAAGATATCGCATGGGACGACACGAAATGGCGAAGTGCCCTTCAACGATCTAAGGGAATTGGATCCGTTACTGACCACGGCTACCAGTAAGAGAGACCAATCTAAAAGCGGACACCAATGAAGTGTGCGTGTCACACCGCAGGGTGGAACGAGTGCCTTATTAATCAAGAAAAGGAGACTGTAGCCATGTACCTGATCCGCCACGGCGCCGGCAGGATCCGTTCAGCTGAAAATTTTAGCCGATCGAGGAGCCAGTCCCACCAGGGAATCTCAGTGCCGCGAGTACGTGTACCTGGGTGCTCTATCGCAGAGGAGCTGGTCGTTTTATTGGTGGCGAAACGTCATCTGAGAAAATCGGATCTTGCGACGGCTGCATTGGATCGATGAGCGGCCGAAAAGGCACGCATCCATCGAGTCGGCTCGTCCCCTTTTTAATCGGGATATGTTTCTCTCTCTCTGCGAACCGATTATTAATTGCCACGTGATCTTTGTTCTATCGAAACCTTTCCCAATTGTGCGAACCCCAAGCGTGACAGCGTTGATGTCATCTCCTCTCTCCCTTCCCTTTATCCCCCATTAGCCCATGGTCGCAATGGCCTTGCGGAGGGCACTCTTGACTGCATTGTACTTGTGCTGCTTGCTCACTTTGACGTACTGCTTGCCGTCGCTAAAAAAAACGGTCATCCAGAACGGCACCATGCTCTCGAGCAAATGAAGCTGCTCTTCAATCTGCTCGCGGATCGGTGCTTTGGCTTTGAGCTGGTGCACCATGTCCCCCAGTAAAAACACGTGCTTGCGGTGTACCAGCACAAGCGACTGGATCTGGTCGCTGAGCTGCGGTAGTGTTGTGATGCGCCGCTGTTTCTGGGCCGCGTCGGTCCGCTGCGTAGCCTTTTTGGTCTGCTGTTCCTGGCGGCGCACGCGGTCAATGAGCCACTTGGGGAGACTCTGGAGATCCGAGGGGATTGGCGCAGCGAGCGCCGCGTCCAGTTCGCTGGTGGTGACGTCGGCGATGCTTTTCGCAGTCACAGCCTGGAAGCGTTGGTGGTGAACGTGGTGGGCCGACGGGGTGTCGTTTTCGGGGAGGCTGACTTTGCCAATCTCCATTGCGGCGAGGGACGCCTCGTCGGACGAGGTTAGTGTGAGCTGTTCCTGGAGGAATTCGTTGAGACGCTGGGTGCAAAACTCGATACGATTTGAGAGTGACTCGGTCGCGGGTGGTGCTGAGTCGGCTGTGGATGACGAGGCTGCGGGTTGGAGCCGCTGGCGACGCACCAGCAAAACTGGTTCGTCGGGGTCGCGGTCGTCGGCGTCGTGTGCTTCTGGCCGTGCGCGCTTCCTTGACGGCGGACGGCGCGACCATGTGACAGTGTAGGCGTTAGGCAGAAGCCACAGGATCTGCTGGAGGTCCCCCTTGTTGAGTGTGCTGCGTGGGATGGCGACATACAGTGAGAAATCGATGGGAAATGAAGAGCTACGTACGAGTGATAACGCACGTTTGCGAGGAGCTCTCGACCGCGCGCTTGACAGCATCCCAGTCTGGAGAGCGCTGGTACAACGCTAGCGAGCTGAGGGAGAACTCGATCGACGCAATGAGCGCGTGGAGGCGCTTAAGCGACGGCGGTGCACGGGCGTCTAGCGCTGTCGTTGGCGCCATTTTACAATCGTGCCTGCCAAGTCCGAAAGCGTGACAGGTTGCACGAAGGTGAAAAGGTCTGCAAGCAAACAGACGACCTTCATTCTTTCTGGTTTAGTCTTCGTAGACTAAGCTAAAATATTTATATTAACATAGCAGGTATTGTTTCACTGGACGGTGAAATTTGATATAACGTTCACAATTGACTCTGGGTTACGAACCGTCCATAAGTGGCTGTCTGTTCTCAGCCTACTGTACGAATGACTGCCTTTTTAGAATAGCAGCTCCTACAGCATTAAACAACATGCTCATACAGTGGCCGAGGGGAGCAAAGGGAAACGTGAATGTTGCTGCTGTTGCACTGAATCCACCCCAACGGCAATGCGTGGAGTTGAGAGTCCAATCGACTTAGGACCGACGGTCTATGCGCTAATACCGGGTGTCATGAGCCGAGCAAGAAGACGACGGATTGCTGCACACACGACCTGCAGTCCGAGCTTAGACCACCACGTTGGTGGTGATAACCATAGTGGCCAGTGTTGGTCTGAGAACAAAAAAAAAGACGCCCATGTGTTGATTCGTCTCGAAGTGATTCGCGACAGAAGCTCAATGTTCCCAGATCCCTGAATGTTCCTGGACGGTCCATGGAAATCGACAACTTGCTTCACAAATCACAAACGCAAAAACTTTGCTGGTGTGTGTGCGCGCACTGGTGCTGTCCGCTGGTTGAACCACCAGACAGAAGACAGTGGTGCTGCCTCCTCAATCTGATTCACTTGAACAGTAATGCACCCGAATAGTCAACAGCAGCTTAACATATACCTCCGTCAGATAATTTTATCGAACATCAATTTCTTTGACATTGGTTATCTCTAGCTGATGTGGATTCTTATAAACCCGCCTATTGCGTACTGTGGTAGCTGTTGACTATTGGGCTGCATACTGTTTCACTCTAAATGACGTCCAGCGCGATTTGACAGGTCAAAACTAAGTTTCGCAGGTCCCATAATAATTGACCATACGAAAACTGGACTTTGTTGGCCATAGTCTCTTGGAGGCGGATGGATTTATATCGGTTTTAAAAGGTTTTCCGATTTTGACACCTGGGATACCTAGAGGTGGATGCAAGTCACAGATGGTGCTCTTTCCAATCTAGAGCTTGACGTGAAGATCGCTGCACTCTGATAACCGTCCAGAACAAGTCTCGATTCTGGACGCGTGCAGTGACCATGGGTCGCTTAGTAGACCCGAATCAATCGAGCAATCCAATTTTTAGGTGAGAGTGGGTCTCCTCCCTCCTCCTGGACTGAGGGGAGACCCTCCTCCCCCTCCCAGCCCTGTCAGGGAGTGACCTACACCTCCACGCCTTATTCTCACTTTGCAATTTGCTCTCTCCCCACCAAGCTCCTCCAGCCTCCTTCTCTCTTCCCCCTCAACTCCATCATGGTCCTCGGTGCTTTCAAGAAGCTCGTCGTGCTCGCGGCTGTTGCTGTCGCCTCGGTCTCGGCCACCCCCACCGCGCCGTTCTACAACGAAAAGGGCATTCTCCAGATTGGCGCGACTGAACTACTCAACATCACGGCCCACGCCACTGCCAACAGCGAGCACATCATCTCGTACCCGGGTGCGAGCTACATCTCGGTCAAGTTTGCAAATGTCGACTTGCCTGAGGGCGATGTCTTGATTGTGCGCAGCCCCGACAGCTCGGATGGCTTTGTGTACACCGGCAAGGGCCGTGGCGACTTGGGCACGTTTGTGTCGTCGCCGGTGCGCGGCACGACGGCGATCGTCGAGTACTATGCGCTGAACGCTGCGGCGCCGGCGACCAAGGTGAGCTACTCGATCGGCGGCTACGTGCGCGGCTTCACGTCGGCCCTCGAGTCGGTCTGCGGTGCGGCAGACCAGACCAAGCCGGCCAAGTGCTTCACGGGCGAGACCTACAACAAGTCCAAGGCCGTGGCGCGTCTGCTGATTGGCGGCTCGAGCCTCTGCACTGGCTGGCTCTTGGGCAGCAGCGGCCACATGGTGACTAACGAGCACTGCGTGGGCTCGGCGGCCGACGCCGCGCAGATTGACATTGAGTTCAACGCCGAGTCGGCCTCGTGCTCGGACTTGTGCGCGACGTCGCTCGGTTGCAAGGGTACGGTCGAGGCCAGGTCGGCGACCTTTGTGACCAACAGTGCGACGATTGACTATGCGCTGCTCAAGCTGCCGGCGACGTTGGCGACCAAGTACGGGTTCATGCAGTTCCGTGCCGCCGGCCCCAAGACCAGCGAGCGCATTTACATTCCGCAGCACCCGGCCGGCTGGGCCAAGCGCATTGTGAACACCGTGGACGGCGGTGCGTCGGCCACGATCTCGGCGATCAACAAGGCCAACACTCCGTGCGGCAGCAACCAGGTCGGGTACCTTGCTGACACCCAGGGCGGCTCATCGGGCTCGCCAGTGCTCTCGCAGACTGACAACCTCGTGGTCGCGCTCCACCACTGCGGCGGCTGTGACAACCTCGCGGTCGACCCGCGCACGGTGCTTGCGGACCTCCGGAGCAAGGGCATTACCGTGCCCAGCGGCTCGGTGTAAATGACTCGGCCATCAGTACGAGTCAGCCTTGACCCGTTCGTGATGTACATAGCAGTGCGTGACCAACCCACCAGGGTACTAACAAAGAATGGATGTAGTATGACATGATATCTCTTGAAGTTTCCTATGATACTGCTTGTCGAGGGACTACCCTCATGTAAAATAGTGACCTGGGCCGTCCTGCGTGGTGACATTCTCCCCCTCACAGCGTCATCGCCACGTCTTTCAGAGTAGAGAATCCACGTGGGTAGGGAGAGCGAACGAACTCTAAGTCGCACATAGCCAGTCCGTGAGTCTGTCTTCGTACTACAGTGCTTACCGTATTTAGTGTTCGTTCAAGATAAATTTCACACCGTAATTAGTACCACAGACATTAATTTACGTGCGAGTTGCACACTCGCCAAAATTCATGACATCCAAAATCCGTGTCCTAAATTGAAGGCTGGTTTTTTTCTACCATTTTCTAATTTATATCAGGAAAATATACCAGTGAATTCCAAACAGAGATTTTTATACCAATTTGGTATATTTGGCCAACTTAAACACGAAATAAAAGGCAGACACTAATTCTGAAATTGTTTCATAGTGTTACGGACACTAATTTTACTGCACACACATTAGATTAGTGTCACTCTATAGTTAGGGCACTATATCCTGTACTTAAACTTTGAAGGTCACTCCACATGAATGAGTGTCACGGACACTTAATACGATATCCACTGTGTGTAGTCGGTAGCTCTCGGAAGTTCCAAAATCTTTCGAAAGTTAACAGCACGCATTGTATCTTACAGATTTATTCCTGTCGGTTCATAACGGAAGACAGTACAGTACCAGCGAAAGAAAGAAGAAAGGGAAGATATCGCCCGGTAGTGAAAGGGTGCGGTGTGGTTTCGCTCACTCTGGATTCCACAGGCAGACATCCGCAGTGGTCCGGAGAACAAGCAATAGAACCCTTACCTTCCTCTCTCGATGGACGCGACCACGTTCACGGCGATGCGCTCCGACAGCGGCCTCTGCAGCGGCGTCACGATGCTTTATACCGCCAAGGACATGGCCGTCGAGACCGTCACGACATTAGCGACCTGGACGACGCTGGCCGTGTCGCAGTGCTTCACCAAAGTGCGTGGCCGGCCGCAGTTTGACGAAGAGCACCAGCGATCGTTACTGTCGTGCCACACAACCGACGACGACGGCTTTGGCAGCTTCCCAGATGATGCTGCTATGCTGGAGTTGCGGCGTCGTGTCCAGAAAGCCGATCTTCCTTCAACCCACACACGGCCCCTCAGCTTTGCCCAAGAACTCGAAGCGACCTACAACCGTCACGTATGACTTTCTCCTTCTTCTTGATCTCTCCGATCTGCGTTTTAATTTTCTTTGTTGTATGGGTGTGTATGTACTGTAGAAGGCGATGCACAAGAGTGAGTCGACGCCTGAGCAATCGTGGGGACCCCCACGGCCGCGCGAGAAGGCAGACGCAACGCTCTTGGAGAAGAGCGACTCGCTGTGGTCGGAGACAGACCAAGCTCTTCACGAGATCCTCCACACCAAGTTAGACGACCAACACTTTATGCACTGCTCGTCCGACCCTGGCAAGACGGAGGATTTGCGCCGCCTCAGTGTGGACGAACTATTGGCCTTGCGGATGCCATCGCCCACCTCGACCATGTCGATCTCTGAAGACTCGGGTGAAGGTCGTGAACTGCGTGCGTGGCTGGAGACCATTGACACATCCAAAGCCAGTGAGTTTGTCGCGTATGCACGGAGCTTTGAACAGCAAGGCTTCCTTACGCTCATGGATCTCGCTCAATTGGACGAACACGACGTCGAGCAGGCCATGAGCGAGATCGGCATCTCCAAATTTGCTCACCGTGCGCGCATCCGCAAGGCGATTCTGCGACTGCCGCTGGATGGCGCCGTGCCCGAGTCACAGTTTGTCCAGCCTGCATTAGCGGGATGAGATAGAAAGATCCAAAAAGAGAATTTGATATGTTGTATTTACGGTAATGAAGTGAGATCCAGATCGACCTCAATGGCACCTTACAGGTCTTCGTTGAGGTACGAAATGTCGTCCCACGGATGACGGTAGAGCGGCTGCTTGAGTCGCTTCTGGTCCAAAAAGTGGCCAATGAACCCAATGCTTCGGCCAAGCACGAAGAGCCCATTAAGACAGCCGTTGGCGATCTGCTCGTCGGCTTCCTCTTGCGTGAACGCGCCGCAGTTGCGCAGCAGATCCACAAAGCACACGGCAATGCAGCCGTCGACGTTCAAAATCAAATTGCTGCGTTTCTTGGTCGTGACTTTTTCCACTTCCAACGCAAACTCGAGCACGTCGGTGCGCGGGAAATGCTCGATCGCAAACTGGCGAATGATCGTCACGCGCTTGTCCGGGTTCGAGGCCGACTTGATGCGGTGGCCAATGCCCATGATGAGTTCGCCCTGCTTCTTCATCTTGTCGACAAAGTCGGTCGCCGACACGCCCGAGTCGTACGCCTGCGTAAACATCTCGGCGGCCTTGTCCAAGGCGCCACCAAAGCGGGGGCCAATTGTCAGCAGGCCTGAGACCAGCGACGAGATCAGATCTTTGCCGGCACGAGCCGTGACAATCGTGTTGTGGGCACCCGAGACTGCCGGGCCGTGGTCGGCCGTGACCATGAGCACCATCTCGATAAACTTGGTCGCGTACGCGGGCAAGCGACGCTTGAACCAGAGCAAGCCAAGCACGCCGCCAATGCCGAGGTCGTCTTCAAACACCTTGGAGATCGGTAGACCGGCGTACGTGAGCTCTTCGCCCCGGTCGTCAGTGATCGACGAGATAAAGTTGGCTGGCTTGCGAATGAGCCCGAGGTTCTTGGCCCACGCATAGTCCATTGGGACCTTGGGCACCGGCACTTCGGGACGCGGCACGATCGTGCCGGCCGAGACCAAGCGCTGGTAGGTCTCACGAATGGACTTGCCAAACTCGTCAAAGTTGTTGGGCACAATCGCACCGGCCGACTTGAGCGCCGCGTTTTTGGCCGACGCAGTCTCCGACTCTCCCGTGGCGCACGCACCGGCGTGGCCAAACTGCACTTCGAACGGGAAGATCTTGGCGCACGTCCCAATGCACCACGCGACCACGGGCTTGGTGAGCTTGCCCGACTGAATCGCGCGGCACACTTCAAACTCGTCCGTGCCACCAACCTCACCCAGCAACACCATCATCTTGATCTCAGGGTTGGCTTCGTACCGCAGCAAGTGCTGGATAAAGGTCGAACCCGGGTACTTGTCGCCGCCGATCGCGACACCTTCGTAGACGCCGTCGGTCGTTTGGGAGATAATGTTGTTGAGCTCGTTCGACATACCGCCCGACTTGGACACGTACGCAACCGAACCTGGACGGTACAGCTTGGACTGCACAATGTTGTCCAGCATGCCACCCGTGTTCCCGATCCGCAAGCAGCCCGGCTTAATGCCACCGACAGTCGCTGGGCCGATAAGCCCCACGCCTCTCTCGGCCGCCTTCTTGATGATCAAACGCGTCTGGGCCTCAGGCACACCTTCGGCGATAATCGCATGAGTCTTAATCGTCGCGCTCTGCTCAAGCGCCTCCATGGTCGACGAAAACACCGAGCGGAACGACGAAAAGTTAACCAAGAGACTCACGTCCGGAAACTTCTTAACTGCGTCCTTGAGATCTTGGTACACTGGGATGAGACGCTCGGTCGTGCCCCAGTAAAATTTGAGGTAGTGGTTCGGCGCAAACGGGAAGATCATGGCCGCAACACTCGGCGTCTCGCGCTTGCACAAGTAATCGAAGTCGAGCATGCCCTGCACGGCACGCTGCTGGAGACCATACACAATGCAACGCGTACCCGAGTTCATTCGCACAATGCCTTCGTCTTGGATAATCGGCTTGGCCTCGATGACTTCCGGGAGCGCCGGCGGCTCACTGGTCTTGGTCTGGTCGTCACCCTCTTCGTCGGACGACGCAGCGGCGTTCGCCTTGCGCGCGTTAGCAACAGCAGCCGCCGTCGCCGTCGCCGATTCGCCCTTACCATTCTGGACCGACTCGTTGTGCTCAGGGGCCGACACGAGGCCGAGCGCCATGGGCACAACCGCCGTGATGTGGGTCTCGGGGCCAAACACTTCGATGGGCACGCCCGTGCTCTCGCCGACATCGCGCATTTGCGCGAGGCCTTCTTGGCAGTTTGGTCCGCCACGACGCACCCAAATGTGGACCTTGTGCTCCTTGAGCTTGTGCTGGTATTCTTTAATCGCACGGATGATCCCCTTGAAGGTCATCGCAACATCCGTGAAGTTGGCAATGCCACCACCAATGATCAACACTTTGCCGCGGTCGTCAAAGTTGCGCGTCATGAGGTCCAAGATGGTCTTGGCGTACTGGTACGTATGGGCTTCGCTTGGGGCACCCGAGTACTCGCCATAGTTGGCGAGTTCATGGCCAAAGCCAAGGTCGGCAATAGTATCGGCGTACACAACCGACGCACCACCGCCAGCGACCATGGTCCAGATACGACCAACGTGGTTGAGAATCGTGAGCTTGAGCGAGGCACCGGTCTTGGAGTCGAGGTCCGCAATAAACTCCTCTTCGGGAAACTTAGCACGGCCGAAGGCTGGCGGAAACTCTAGCTCGCCCCACTTTTCCCCGACCAAGAACGTCGCGGTCTCATCGACCTTGGCGGCCATGTCCAGGACCGAGATCTGGTCACCGACAAGCACGATCGGGTTGATCTCCATGTAGACAAAGTGGAGGTCGCGGAACGTGTTGAGCATCGCCACGAGAAACTTGGCGAGGATTGGTTTGCGCGACTCTTCTTCGACCGACGACAGCAGTGCCGTGGTCACTTCAGCCTCGGTGAGTTGCGATTCGATCGGCACTTGGAGACGCTTGGCCTTTTGGTCGACATCACCGATGTCAACACCACCAGCATGGTGGAAGAGAATCTCGTCGCCCGTGCGGTTCGAGACAATGCACACATAATGCTCATCACCGCCCGTGTGCTTGAGAAACGGCTCGACAATGAAGTGCGTGAGCACACCTTCGACAGTCTCGACGCGAATCTTTTGGCTGAGGCGTTCCCAGACCCAGTCCTGGACTTCGGCCCAGGTCGCGTTCAGCAGCAGCAAATTTGCTTTGCCACGGCGCTTAATGAGCTGGTCGGGTTTAACCACGAGGCGCTCGCTCTCGCCAAGAGTCGCGAGCCACGGGTTCGTGGTTTCAATGGCCGCAAAGAATGCTTCGCGACCGTCGGCAACGGGTCCGCGCTGGGCGCTCACTTGGGCAAAGCGTGTGTTGAGGTGAAACGCCGGCAAGGCCGTCGAGAGGATGCGCTTGCCGTCGAATTCGCGGATCGCCTTGGCTGACATGGTCGCTCGATGAGGGAGTAGAAAAGGGTCGCGTGGGTGGCGGCGCCAATTTGGAAATGAACTCTGGGAAGGTTTCGCTTGGTTTCGCTTGGTTTCCCTTGGTGGTTCACGACGGCACAGCTTCACGGCTTCACGGCTTTCACATTGCTGCAACCAGAGTGATGGTCATGAAAGATGTGAAAACGAGCAGGAATGGCATAAAACCTTCGCATAAAACCTCGAAAAGTGACGTGGACAGAGATTGGATGCAGTTGCTTCACGTCCAATCTACCAGGCGTCATGCGCAAGCACTTTTATGACATCACACGTGATGCACCGGCGTCAGCAGCACAATATACTCCAAATAAATATATTTGTGATCACTACGACAGACAGAAAGGTACAGTGTACTGATATCAATTCAATAGGTGACGATGGTTAGGGTCATGACCCCCCAAGCAGAAGTCCACGAGCTCCCAAGCAGAAGCTCGAATGACGTAGGCGGGTGCGTCGGCAGGTGAATGACGCGCAAGGGAATCACAAGCGCCACAGACAAAGAAAGAAACAGGTGGTCATCGTCACTGGTCTACGCCATAGAGTAATAGGGATCCTTCGATTTTACACGGGCAATCCTGCGACGGGGACAGCAGAGGCAGTGACGTCGACGATCGAATCGAGCCGCCTCCGCCAATCGCTGTCGTCGCCTGTCTATCTGTGGGCCGGCTTCGATTCGTTCGCATCACTGGGTCGCGTGACGATGCACTGGCGGCTGCGCACTTGAACCTCTGGTATTGTGGTCGTCCAGTGGTCGCCGTTTGGGCTGGCAGTGTTTGACAAGGCGCTTTTGGTAGCTCGTCGTCGACAGGTACTCGCGGTACGTCAGCGGCACAACCGCCACGGCCTGTGACGTCGTCACCAGTGACGCGCCTTTTTTCTGTGGAAGTGGAATCCAGTGAGGACAAAAGTATCGCATAGGGTACACTGCGAGTTCGTACCGAATTGGCGCTGGAGCCCTGATGCACACGTGGCGACGCAACGCCAAAGCCCACCGAATCAAGATCGCACGACGTCGGTGAGGTCGGCGACCGCAAGGACATGGTGCGCGTGCAGCTCCGAGCGCTAGTGTTGGAGCTGGTGCTGTTGGGTCGTCCGTGCTGATGCTGTCGATAGCCTTCCACGAAGACCTCGTAGTTGCTTGTGTAACTCAGGCTTGGTGACTGTGGGAGCGCCTCGCCAGTCAATGGAACCACCAGTGTGGGTGCCGCTGAGGCAACTGCATCAACACCGTTCGATTGATCCTGGTGCTCGTCCTTTGGTATGACAGCCGAGATTAGTTGATGAGACGGGGAGTGAGTGAATACTTATGAAAATGCGCCTACCAAATTCTCGAGTAATTCGCGCAGCCGCTCGCGACGCATGAGATATTGATCTCGCCGCTCTTGCTGTCTCTGCTCCGTCTCGTCTTCAGTGTGCATGGGTCCTTCCACCGTTTCGCTTGCGCTGCCACCGCTCATCCGCCGCTGCTGTCTGCAATCATTATCCATTCGTAGAATCATGAGACTCGTACGCATCACAGCCACCTTGTAAATAAACGAACCTAGCAAATTCCCTTCCATACTGTTGCTTGTGGATCTCTCGGACTTGTGGATTCATCTCCATGGTCTTGAACGTTGACGGAATCGCATAGGCGCCTGGCCCTGCGACTGTGTCGACGCGCTTGATGTACGAACTCCTTCCATCGCGCGACACGAGCTGATGGGGAAGCAGCCGCGGCGCCGTCGACGACATACCAGCAGCCAGGCCGCGTTGGACTCACAGTAATTCGATCACATCGGTGCTGCGTTCCACGAGTGTGTGACTCGCGATCTGAGGAGAACAGTGAAATCCCGGAATAGGTACTTTCAGATTCCTCCAAATGGGTACAAAGCTGATATTTCTCATTAAGTACGAGTCCGAGTGAAAGTGAAGGCGACGGTCGAGAGGATGCCAGCACCAAAGAGAACGCAGGGCAGCGTCATGACGTTGTCGGTGCCCATGGGCGCCATCTTTTCGGTGCCGTAGATCTGCACAAAGAGCTGCGAGACCGCGGTGAACGACGTGAGCACACCAATGTAGAGCCCGTTGTTGTTGAAGCCATGGGCCGAGTCCTGGATCTCTTTGCCCATGATGCCGACGACCGAATATGGGAAGATCGTCACGACAATCTGGTAGAACGCGATGGCGACGAACGAAGCAAAGGTCGCCGGGATCCAAACGCTCCCCACTGCAACGGCACCAATCAGAGCGACCGCTACAGTCACACAGGCAGATCCGTAAGTGTTTTGGCCACTTTCCTATAGACTTAATTGACTCACATCCGATGGTGAGACCAATCACAGCAAGTCGCTTGAGTCGGTAGCCAATGTCCAGCGGAATGACCCACAGAATCAGGAGGCAAATGATGCCCTGGAGACCATTCTAACCACCACACCACGAATGAGACATTGCAAGGTAAAGATCGTTTAGCCATACGTTCGTACCTGGCACATGAGCGCTCGATTGGCGGTGTTGAGACCGTCTCGGTACTTTGACTCTTCGTCCATGCCACATCCTATAACGCCAAGTAAAAGACCAGTTAACATCACCACCTTCTCACTCGGAACCGTTTAAGGGCTTTCATACCGGGTTCGTTTTTGCAGCCGAGGTAGACGTTTTTGGCCCACCACGTATACACTTCATCGCGGAATGAATTCCACGCCGAAAACTGCACAAAATAGACGAGACACAGCACCCGAAAGATGCGCGGAGCGTACACAATCTGATCCAGTACTTCTTGGACCAGTCGGTCCAACGGTGGGTGGAACGGCGGACGATCTTGCGGATGTTCGGGACGCAGCCAAATGCACAAGGCCGTAGTGGCAAAAATGCCACCTAGTGCTGCACTGAACGAGATGAGAAAGTCGGTGCCACTAATGTCCGCAGCGTACACCACGACCGTCGTGTTGCGAAACAGGAGATTCCCCAGCACCGCGCCGACGCCGGCCCAGAACGCCAGCGCTGCCTGCGCGTGGACTTGATACTGAATGGGCACTTCATCCATTAGCCGAGCACGGAGACTGATCTGGAAACGAGATAGAGACGTGAGCTAGGGTCAGTGTCGTTTCCCACTTTCCCATAGTAAACGACCGTACATTGACGAGGACGAGGCCAACAGCAAGAATAAAGAACACCAGATTCGTGAAAACACTGTACTCGGGAAACAGCGTCTGCGCCGAGCTGAAGAGCACGCCCGAGACCGTGAGCATGATCGTACCCGAGACCAAAAACACATTGCGCCGGCCCCACTTGGACAGCGACCGGTCGGACACGGCTCCAAGAATCGGCCCCAAGAACAAAGCGACCAGTGACGGTACGAAGCGCGGCACGAAATCGTTGATGTCCATCGACTTCATGTACGGACCGCGGATGTCTTGGAAGACCGTATCTACAGTCCGCCATTCGTCAGCACACCAAGGGGATAGGGAATGCTATTCGTCAGAACGTACTCAAGACAGAGTAGGCAGCCCATGGCATGGCCAAGATAAAGCACGTGCGGAGAGGTCGCACAGCTGTCGTCGTGCGTCGCCGGTATCGCGACACGCGGCGCTTGCTGGCGGTCGCTCCATCATTATCCGGCGTCTCTCTGCGGTTTGACTCGGTGAGCCGCTGGCGGCTGGTGTCTCGTCCGGCGTCTGGTTCGCTTCCACGCGGCGTCTCTTGAATCTGGAATTGAATGCGATGGCAATCTAGCTCCTCTTCTTCCGTCCGTGGCGAGGCGTTGTCTCTCTCACTCGTGATCACCATGGTGATCGTCGCGCACAATGGCAATGTTCTCCGTCCTGTCACTCGAGGTTCTGCAACGGATGTTGACCAGTTCAACACCAGTATTCGTTTTTGCGGTGCACCCATCAGTAATTTGACACAGATACTGGCACTGATTATAAAAGGTATTTGTTTTCACGAGGGCGATTCAGAACGGTATCGAAAATATCACTTACTGGCTTGTCTGATGGATGACGCTAAGTCGGACAGAGTGGAATGCAAAAAGCTGTGGAGATCTCTTTTCGTAAATGCCATAAATGTAGAGGTGTCGTAGAAGTTTAGAAGCGTGAAGGCCCTTTGATCAACCGCCTAGACCCAGACCCAGACCAATGCACAGCCCAGACCAGTCGTGGAAAGCAAACGCATCTGCATGTTTCATTCACCAATCTTCCCACAGCACCCGCTTAGCGAGTTCTACGCAAAAAGCGAATGCTCATCTTCTATCACGTAATACGGGACTGTGGGGGGGATTGGAGCATGCAGACACGACCGCGCACAAGAACCGGCCGAGCGCAGAGGGAGAAAGCATGGTCGAGTTGAATCGAGCGGCGGCGGCAATGGACGGGCACAGTAATTTAGAGGTCTTCATCTTCATCAGGGAGCGGCACCTGGGCGGCGGCCGCAGCGTTCTCAGCCTCGAGCTGGGCAATCTGCTCGGGCGTGATCAGCACCTCTGGCGGCGCAAGGGCCGGCGCCTCCACGAACATCAGGTTGTTGTCGCTGTAATAACGATCCACTGTCAGTCGCTCCGAAATATCCGAAAGCAGTAAGTATACAAAACGTACCCAACGAGCTTGCGGGCCAACCACAAGAACGGCTTCTCAAACTGGTAGTTCGACTTGGCCGAGATGTCAAAGTACTGAAGGTTCTTCTTGCGGTGGAACGTAATCTGCTTGGCCTTGACCTTACGGTCCTTGACTTCGACCTTGTTGCCGCAAAGCACAATGGGAATGTTCTCGCAGACGCGGAACAAATCACGGTGCCAGTTCGGCACATTCTTGTACGTGATACGCGACGTCACGTCAAACATGATGATCGCGCACTGGCCCTGGATGTAGTAGCCATCGCGGAGCCCGCCAAACTTTTCCTGGCCAGCCGTGTCCCAGCAGTTGAAGCGGATTGGGCCAAAGTTCGTGTGGAACACAAGCGGGTGCACTTCGACACCGAGCGTCGCGACGTACTTCTTCTCAAACTCGCCCGTCAAGTGACGCTTGACAAAGGTCGTCTTGCCGACGCCACCGTCGCCGACGAGGATAAGCTTGAACTCTGGAACGTTCGCCTATTGTTCGAAACAACTCACTGTTAATTTTTATGGTCTATACGTTTCCACCCATGACCACCACCACGCGATTATAACCACACGCCCGACACAGCCGAGTTCTGCGTCAAAAACGAACCGCGCGCGCACCGACCGCCGAGTCCGCCGTCTCTCCGCATCAACACCAGCACCTCAGGGATCGACCGTTTAACCACCGTAGCAGAGAGACCCGCGAACTGTCGATATGAACAGCCGTGTTGTCCGCGCTGCTTTCTTACTCTCCACTGCTTCATAAAAAACGCGAGAAATACGAATCGATGCGGAAAGATCGCGCGCGTTCGTGTGGACAGGTCACGGTTTTGAGGGGTGCGTGGAGGTGGTCGTAGCGACGCTCACGTGGTGGTGGTGGTCCATGTTCAAGAGGGTTACGTAACGCACCATGTTGGATGTTGGTATGGGTTGAGTAGTCTGCGAGTGTTGCCGTGGGGGGAACGTGGGTGGGTTATAAAGGAGGGTCGGGCGGACGACCGAGAGGGCGAACAAAAGAGCAGGAGGAGAGGAGAGGAGGGGAGAGAGCCAAACAAGCCACGAAAATGGAGGGAACCTCCGACAGCCAACCAACGCCGATACAAACGCCAAGAGGAACACCACGGATGGAGCCAACGTGAGGTTTTATAGCGGACAGCAGGTTTTTCCAAATGACGATGAGCATAGTGATTGGATGAAAATAGGGCATTCGGTCTTGGCCAGTGAACTTTCCCAGTACGAAATGTTGAAATATAATGACTTGCTGTTTTTGCATATTTAGAGATTAAAGAGCTCCATCTTGGTCGATTGGACTCCAGAAACAGAGACTCCAAGCGTCACCATGCACTTGATGTACTACACCGGCAGCGATGGCAAGCGTGTCTACACGCTGAAGGTACGAAATGCAATATCACCAAGGTGTTCATGAGATAATGAGGCTGATGGTGGTGGTCTTTTTGCGTTCGAGCAGAAGGAGGACCCGACGGGCAAGCCTACGCACTCGGCACACCCGGCACGCTTCTCGCCGGACGACAAGTTTTCGAAGGAGCGCATCATCACGAAGAAGCGCTTCGGCCTGCTGCCGACGCAGACGCCGGACCCGATCTTTACCTAATTTAGCGATTGCCGTCAAGAGCATTGAAACACCACATCAAGCGGCATGCCTGGACCAGAATGCCTTCAGGCGTGATATTGCTGCGATGGAGAGAAAGAAGCTTCACCGTTTTGAAAGCGTCTTGGCCACTCGTATTGCTTGAGTCCTGTAGTTTTATTGTGGCTAGATCGATAAGTATGTACGTATTTTCCATCAACAAACACTAAGCATCCTATCCAGCATTCTCAATTTCCGATGTTCACGACCACTGCCATTACATTCATGGCTACCTGGTAGTCAAGTGTCTTACAGCGATGGCGCTCTAATCGAGTAGGTGCAGTAAACGACTTTGCCGCCATTTTTGAAGCCCCATCAAGAAAACGGAACGGCAACATTATGGCCGAGTTGCTGTCAAGTAGTGACGACGAGAGCCTTGGTGACGAGCCAGAGGAGCGCGTGACGCCGCCATTTCCACCATTGCATGATAACACTATTCGAGAGGCATCATCTCCGGCAACGGCAGCGTCCAATGACCCCGAGGAGCCTGAGATAGAGCTCATGGAGTCGCTTTTCTCCCCTCGGAAGCGCGAACCTATCCGAAAGAAACTGCGCTACGGTGACGACTTGTTTCCACTCACACCAAGTCCTGAGGCCTCCCAGTCCGGCAGCATCGACGACGGCGCTATTGGTACGCGCACGGACGACGGCAAGCCTGTGGTCTCGGCGCAAGCAATTCTCTTGAAGTATCTACCCAAGACAGCGGCAAGCACCACCTCCCAGATGCAGACGAAGCTCCCAGCTAAGCGTACCCTTGCGTTGACGGAGGTTATAGAAGAAGGCGATGGTGCTGGTGACAGTGGGTGGAGAAAAAAAACCAAGCAAATGTCAGCGAGTGAACGGATTGCACGAAAGTACGGACTGTTGCCGAGCAAGGAGACCGAGCGGAAGGCCGTTCAAGATGCTGCCACAGCCACTGTGACCATAGCGGAAAAGACCCCTCAACGCCAGGCATCTTCATCTCTTCCACCAGCAAACCAACGGCGTTCTTGCTCGTCACTACTATCCAAGAGAGAGGCATTTTGGAAGGCCCAGGCCCAGTCCGACGAGGAAGAACAAGAGAAGACAACAGCGCAGGGGTCGTTCTATGTCTCGCCTTTCGGAGGGCGAACACAACAGAATTCTAATGGGTTTCGCGATATGCGACGACGACGCGACGTACCCACAGTCGACAAAGAGACGTTCTACACCGACGACACAGCGCAACCAGCACCGGTGAATCGCCCACGACACGTGATCGCGTCCAAGCTTACAGGTGGAGACAAAGGAGACGACGATGGCTGGCTGTCCGACGCAAAAGAAATCTACTCCAACGACGACGACGAAAAGCAGGGAAGTACTCGTGAAGGTGTGCCGAAAGCATATGTGACTGGTGAGGATCGATTGCGTCCTAGCGGTCAGTCTCGCAAGCGAGGTCGACCCACTGCATCCAGCTTGGCTACGCGACACGGCAACAGCGACAATGAAGACAACAGTGACGGTGAAATCGTGGATTCGAATCGGTGGCCCATACTGCCACCGCCCAAGGACGGTCATCTCGGTCCACTCACGCTGCACTCGCCCACAGCCGAGGTTAGCGACCTCGAAATCTGCGGGAATATCAATAGCTTTCTCTTCGACTACCAGCGAGACGGCGCACAGTTTTTATTCAACGCGTATGCCAAGCGTGCTGGCGCGATTCTCGGTGACGAAATGGGCCTCGGCAAAACGATCCAAGTGATTGCGTTGTTGGCAGCAATTCTTCACAAGCATGGCGATTACCGAGACAAAGAAGTGTGGAAGCAAGTGCGCAAAAGCCGACGCGAGCGAACTGCTGACGGCAGTGTCAAAGGCTTGCGCGGAAGCAACCATGCCAACCCGATTCTCGTTGTCGTGCCTGCATCGCTACTGCACAATTGGGAATCGGAACTGCATGTGTGGATGTGTGTACAGACTGTCATTCTCATTGGCAAACCTAACGAGCGGGAGCAGATTATCGAACAGGCTGGCAAGGGCGACTACGAGATTGTGATTTGTAGCTACGACGTCCTCAAGATCACCCTCGACAAGCTCAAGCGCGTGCCATGGGAGGCCATTGTGTTTGACGAAATGCACTGCCTTAAGAACCCCGAGTCCCAGTTGACCCAGGCCGTCAAAGCGATCAAGTGCCCTCGCAAACTCGGTCTCACAGGCACACTCATGCAAAACAACGAAAAAGAACTCCACTGTCTCATCGACACAATCGCCCCCGGTGTGCTGGGCTCGTGGCAAGAATTTCGGTCGTTTTACGGCGATGATATTAAGTATGGTCGGAAAAAGTCGGCAGTGCCCGAGGCCGTGGAGCGTAGCCGCAAGAAGGAGAAGAAACTCCGGCAACTGCTGATACCATACTACCTCCGTCGTGAAAAAGAGATCAATCCGTGCTTTCAAGAGATCAAGAAATCCGACCAAGTCGTGTTCTGCGATCTCACGGCGTATCAGCTTGCGGCCTACAAACGAATTCTCGACATGCCCGAGTTTGAATTGCTCCGTCACGGTGAAGAGCCGTGTGGCTGTGGGCGAGAAAGCAATCGCAAGCGGAAAGAGTGCTGCTACCTCACACCGGCTTCGCTTGGGACCGACCGGCCGGCATTGCTGTGGGAACGGTTTCACCCCGACGGCGACGCCTGCAAGTCGTGTCCAAATTGCATGGGTCTGGTCTGCATGGCCCAGCTGCTCAAGCTCTCGAACCACATGGAACTGCTCAAAGTGAATCCGCGCGACCCACAATATTTGCAACAGTACCAGGCCGACTTTGCCGCGACAGCGTTTGGTGACGACGTCGACGCGGTCGGCGGCGTGCAGCAAGTGTCGTCGTTCCAAGGCATGCGTGCGATCGGAACGCAGACGTGTGGGAAGATGCTCGTGCTGGAAAAGCTGCTGGCGCTATGGAAACGGAAGCGCCAAAAGACGCTACTGTTTAGTCGCAGCACGCGGATGCTCGACATTTTACAGCTCTTTCTCATCTCCAAGGCCGTGACGTACTTGCGACTCGATGGGCAAACCAAAGTCGACGAGCGACTGCAGCTTGTGAACCAGTTTAACGACCCAGCCAGCACCACGAGTGTGTTTCTCATCAGCACCCGTGCTGGAGGGCTTGGCCTGAACCTGCCGACCGCCACGAATGTGGTCATTTTCGATCCCAGCTGGAATCCGGCCCACGATTGCCAAGCCCAAGACCGCGCGTATCGAATTGGACAGACCAAGGATGTCCAAGTGTACCGGTTGATTACGCTGGGGACGATCGAGGAAATGATTTACGTGCGACAGATCTACAAGCAGCAGCTCAGCGATACGACGCTTAAAGGCGTGAAGGCACCACGGTATTTTGAAGGTGTGCAAGGCGACCGCCGGCAGCAAGGCGAGCTTTTTGGGATTCGAAATTTGTTGTGTTGGAAAGAAGGCGGCGTGCTTAAAGACATTCAAGACGCGTACCAGCGTGACCGGGACGATATTCTGATCCAGCAGAATCAAGTGCAGTACACGAGCAAGGAGACAACGCCACCATCAGGGAAGAAGAATCGCTCTCGATCCAAGCAAGACATGGGCATCGTGGACGAAGAGATGGTCGAGGTGGCCGAGGAAATGACCTCGGGCTTGCTCGCAACAGCATCTCCACAGGGTAAAACCACCAGGTCGAAAACTGTGTCCAAGTCTCCAGAATGGGAGGTCGACGGAGGCCATCACGATTCAGAGAGCGTGCTGCTTCAAGGTGCGCGCACATTCATGCACGAGCACATTGTCGGCGAGGACGAGAGCGAGAGCGACGCGCGTGCGGATCCGTTTTCCGAGACGGACGAAGAAGAGCACGAAGGAAATTCACGGGCTGCGGAAGGGATGGTGACTGTGACGGAGGCGAACCAGCGGCCACCACAGTCGTTCCCACCTCGTGGACCCACAGTGCTCGCGACAACCCCCGACCCAAGATCCTCCACCGCCGCAGCAGCTCCAGTACACACCGCATCCACCAAACGCACGAAGACACCGAAAGGATCGGCGTGGAAACCACCGACTGGGCAGACCGAGAAGACCACGCCACGCATAGCATTGTACATTCCCCAGTACCTATAAGTAATCAAAGCGAGAGACTGGTCAGCGAATACGAAGTTCTATTCGTCCGAAGGATATCGTGATTGATCGACTAGCTAAATGCGCTCGGGTCCTTGGAGCTCCCAGTCATACGGCGAAACTTTTGCGCGAGCTCGTCAAACTCGGTCGAGAGATCGTCGAGGCAGTTGGCCAATGCTTCGACCGGCGACGACGCGTCCGAGGTCTGGACGCGGATCATAATGTCATGGATCAGCGGGTGCGGGTGGCGGTAGCCGCTGAACGTCACGTTGCTGTCGCGCAGTAGCTGCCTATAATACAGTACAATAACATGCCATTGGGAAAATGCGAATAGAAGAGATTGTTAACTTAAGGTGTCACGTACATGCGGATGAGGTTGCCCATGGTGTGGTCTTCGCGAAGGACCGTGAACTTGCCGGCATTCGGGATCTTGGTGTCGCGCTCGTACGTGACTTTCTGCGCACCCTCGGGCAGCAAATACGAGTCGCTGCGGTTCGGTGCGTTCATTGTGCTGTGTGCGCTTTGCTTTTTAGTGGGGAACGCAACTGGAAATGGCGTTTGGTCAACTCAACCCATATGGGGTACAATTCATGGTTGTAAGATGAAGCTTTACCTCTATTTTTGAATATTGCGCTTTACCTGTATTGTACGATACGACGTCACTGTTCCAAATGCTGCAGAAGAGTGACATGTCTGTCGCAGAGGAAGCGGGGCTTTCCAGCACACGTCGCAGAATCGGCCATGGCCAGCATTCCCTTTCCCTCCCCAAGTGCAAGCCGCCGTCGCTCTCCATGGCCTCGCCATCCTCTCAGACACTGCTAGACGCGCTGCGGTGCGATGCCGTCGCGGCGTTCCAGCGCACCACGGGGTCTCCCGGAAGTGACGCGTCATCATCATCGTCATCACCGCCATCACCGCCGCGCCGCATCGTCGCGGCCGTCGACAGTGCGCTCCATATCGTGCTCGAAGTGCTCGCGTTCGGCGCCGGCGGGCGGCAGCTCTACGACGATCTCAACATTGCGCGACTCGTGTCAATCGATACACTCGCAATGGATGCTGTGGCGGTGCGACGCCAAGTCGGCCTGCCCACGACCCCTCCATCACGCTGGCCCGACCACACGATTGTATTCATTCTGCCGCCGTCGCAAGCCAACGTCCACTTGCTCGCGCGTGTGCTGCAGCCGTTTCTCTCTGACTCGCTCCACTGCGCAGTGCTGTGGCAGCCCGCGGCGACGCCCGAATGTGCGCTCGAAATGGAACGCCACGGCTTGGCCGGTTTGGTGGAGCAGCGCAACCTCACGCTCGGGCTCTTGCCCGTAGACCGCAACGTTGCAACGCTGTGTTGCGACCGTGTTTTTGCCGAGCTCTACGTACATGGACAGCACCACTCGCTCACGCGCGTCGTCCAAAGCATTCTCGCACTAGAAAACCTTGGTGGCGATGGGACGATCCAACAGGTCACGTGTTATGGTCCGTTTGCGAGCCGCGTAAAAAGCATGGTGGACATGGCGCACGCGCTCCAGCCGTCCGCGCCACTCAAATCGTCTCGTTTTGAGCGGCTCGTGCTGATCGATCGTATGGAAGATCCGCTGTCGATGCTGCTCACGCCCATGACCTACGAAGGGTTATTGGATGCACTCATTGGCATGAACCACGGCGTCGTGAGCTTTGACAAACCGGTCGTCGACGAAAGTGGTAACGACAATTCTCGCAAAAGTAGTAGAAGTACTACTTCTACTACCCCATCAACCGAGACTGAGCGCGCCAAGATTTTGCTCAATTACAAAGACGAGCTCTTTGACGAGCTCCGCGATGTCAATATCAACGCTGTGATCGCCCATCGCCTAGGTGACCTCGCCGAGCAGCTTGCGACCGCCCACGCCTCAACCGCTAGTATGAGTTCTACTACAAACGCAGTCCCTACCGCTTCGACCATTGCTCACGTGCGCGCGCAGTTGCAAAAAGTGCCGCAGCTCGTCAAGGCCAAGCGGTCGTTGGCCAACCACCTCGCTCTGGTCGAGCTGATCCAGCAGAAAAGCCAGAATTTGGGACTGCGGACCTGCGTCGAGACCGAAATGGCCATCCTCAGCGGCGCCCTCAAGCGCGGGCTGCGGGTTGGCAGTGTCTCGGCTGGCAAAGACGTTGAGCGCATACTCGAAGAGATTATACTGCGGGACGAACCCAAGCTGTTGGACGTGTTCGACGTGTTAAAACTGCTCTGTCTCTTGTCCCTTGTGTCGGGAGGCCTCAAAGAAGAGAAGTTGCTGTGGTACCGCCAGCAACTCTGTCATTCCTATGGGTATGGGATCCTCCCATTGCTCGTGCAGTTGGACAAGCTCGAGCTCCTCTCAACCAAAAACAAATTCGACTACCAGCGACGGCGAAAAGAGCTCGCCCTCATGCGGGGTGTGTTGGTGGAGGAGGAGGACGACGAGGGAATCCCCTCCTCGTCATCCTCGTCGTCCTCCTCTGCGGCAGTGGCGAGTGATATTCATTTCATGTTCCCGTACACGGGGTATGCTCCTATGAGTGTCCGCCTCGTGCAGACCGCACTCAGCATGAAGATCAAACCGTCCAAAGACATGGGCAGTCTCTTTAGTGTGAGCAGCACCGCGAGCATGAGCAGCGCAACGAGCTCGACCCCTTCGAATTCGAATGATGCAAGAAATGGACCAATCGGAGCGCGGCGCCACATATTGGTGTACTATCTCGGGGGCGTGACGGTCGCTGAATTGGCGGCCTATCGCTGGCTCAATGCGACCCAGAGCGAGTATGAATTCTTTATTGCGACAACCGCGATCTGCAACGGCAGTCGCTTGCTGCGGGCCATCTGAGTCCATAGGAATCGGCTTATAACATCAACATGAGACGAAAAAATATAATATCTGGGGGAAGAACGACTATGCCTCCACGCACTTAGAGGGCGACGCTGAACGGGAACGCCGCGTCCCATTCCTGGTCGGCCACGCTATAGACAGCCCGCTGAAACGCACTTGCGATTGCCCACGGAAACGTCGACATGGCTTTGATCTTGGCAGCCACGACTAGTGCGTGGGCCGCTGAGATCTCAACTTTGGATCGCTCCCAGTCCGTGGGGATGCGTTCGTTTAGCAAAAACGACTCGGCATGGGCCACCGAAATGCTCTCGGACGTGTACTCGCCCATTGCCAATAGAAACGCCGCGGCTTCGGCGTACGCGCCAACCTGCCGCTTGATCCCAAAGTCATAGTGAGGATTCGTCTTAGCACACTGGGTCTCGCGGTCGTGGCGCCAGTGGGCCACGACTTTCTTGGTCAGGACGCCGCCTTTGGTCGCACGCGATAGCAATTGCTGCAAAAGGGTCGCATTCACGTGCGACGGGTCCTGGCCAAAGTACAGATCGTCGTGGACCATCGACGCATCGTGTTCGATAAAATTGTGGACCCCCAAGTCGGCGAGCGTGAGCGTGGGTGGCAAGCTATTGACCAGCGTCTGGGAGATGCTTTCGCCCAAGTGAAACACCTCCATGATCGCAAACTTGATCATCTCAGGCGTTAGGTTTTTACCGTTGCGCGCGAGGTACCCGTGGTTCGCCAGCGAGTTCATGCAGGGACACGGACTGCGATGGTATGGTTTGTCGTTCTTTGGGAAGCCCGAGACATCGTCGCCCGTGGGACGCATGTACGAGTGGTCATCAGTGCTAGTAGTAGTGGTGGTGCTGAGCAGCTGCGCTGCGGCGGTGGGGAGTTGTGGCCGCACGCGCAGTTCGCGAGCGTGGCCGGTGTTCGGATTCGAAAAGGAGACGCCGAGGGGGAATGCACCGACCGAGATACCGAGGGCGAGCGGCGTGATCGCACACAAAAGCAACGCACGCGACAGCATCACCATGTCGTACGTGATAGAGGGGAGGTGAAGGCGGCACGCGAGGGAGGATCGAAAATGAGAAGGTTGGAGAGAGGCGGCGATGTGAGCCGACCCCGCTGTTTCTTCTCGGTTCTATTTGATCTCTTGGAGCGGGAATGATGGTAAATAGTCCGTTGTTGAAGCTTTTTCATTGGTTGATAAGTGAACACGGATCGCCGGAATACCCGTTACAAACAGGTAGGATGTGAAGCGATTTCAAAAATACCCGTTACGAACAGGTAGGATTTAAGGCGATTTCAACTTTAGAAATCAGATTCCTTCCGCACTTAACACGTTTTTGAGATTGGCAAGGTCAAGGGGTATCACCGCGTCCAGGGACGCTTCCTCCTGTGTGGGCGATACCGGCGTGGGCCAAAAGCGCGGCAAGTTCACAAGGAATGGGCGTCTCGCGTCGATTCGATGGTGCAAGCTGCGTTTGCTCCTACGGTGGTTGAGATACAGACATCGTCCCGTTCGCCGGTGTACTGGCAGTTGTCGATACAAATAGAAGCTACTACTAAAAGCATTATCAACTACATGTCGATATTCTACACACGCTTCCTGGCCCGCTCGCAGCCCCATCACGATGACAAACCTCCATGACGTGAATGCTGCCGTGACAGCATTACTGTAGGCAACCGCTGATACCACCGGTGGTTAACGACCTCTAGGCTGACGTTTACATATGCCACCTGCAATACGCGGTGCCTGTCTTCAGATGATGTGGTACCGTTAGACAGTTGTCACAAAATCGCAAGATAACATCAGCAGCTCTGCACTCTCCGCAACATGAATTCTCAAACCCTAGTTTTAATTTACCTCTCCTCGATGATCAGAATGTCCTGTGGAGTTGATGAACTCCAGCTAACTCGCTCAAGCTCCTGCAACCCTCCCAGGTCACTTAGGAATCACAACTAGGGTCAGTCATGTTGTCTGCGCGACGGTTCGTCTGTCGACGCCGGCGGTTCGGGAGATGGTCCCGACGAAGTCGATGGCTGGGCGTCATTGTGAGGAGGAGAGGAATTCGCTTGTGGCGTTGTCGCCATCGCAACCAGACCACTCAAGAAACTGGGCAACCCGTTTAGCGCTTGGTTACCTGCCGTTGCGTGTGGCGATGCTTGATTGACACCAGCGGCCCCCAATAGTTCCGTCAATATTGTCTGAACAGCTTGGGCAAGGGGAGGTTGCACGGTTGGCGTAGTGTTGGGTTGTGAAGGTGTCTGGGGCGTCGATCCTCCTGGCGCTTGGGGCACGGGCATTGCGGTCACCTGGGAAGTAGGCAAACCTGCAGCCGAACGCTGACCATACGGAGAATCTGCCAGCTGTTGCATAACTGCATTCGATAGGTGACCGACATTCTCCATTACCGGGATGAGCTGCAGCACTCGACTCCGCAGGCGTGCCAGCTCGTTGTCACTCAGGTGGCTCTCTTGCAGAAACCTCGTAGCGATAAATTGCAATTGTCGGTGAATGGCAAGATACGTATCTGCAGATTCTCGCATGGCGTTACCCAAGGTGTACATTTCCTCCGATAGATCTGGATGTCTTGATAAAGGAGCGAGCTCGAGGGCGGGAATTGATCGACGCATCGCGGCTGCTTGGTTCAACAACATCGCGCTACTAGGCCGGCCTGTGGGTGGAGGAGCAGATGGAGCTAACGGAGTGGGGATCGGTGCGACCGAGTGGATGGCTGGGCCTGACGTCGACGCGGGTAGAACCGAAGCACCTCGTTGTATCTGTGTAGCTGCAGAATGTGGACCTGATTGTGGAGACGTAGTAGCGGTGTTTTGCACCGATGATGCACCAGTTGTAGTGACGGGATAAACACGGATCGTCGCTGTCGTTTCGGCGTCGTCGGCGCTGTTCATTGCCGAGTTGACCATGGAGTTGATGATTCGCGAGAAAACAGGTAAGTGATCCCTCGTATTCTCAGTCTCGAACATAAACATTCCGCCATTGCCGCCGGGACCAGGCTCAGTGCTTGTCCCACTTGATTGATCCATACCATCGTGATCCGTGCTGCTGCTTGCTCCTCCACTTGAAGCGTTGATGGTTGGCGCGGCTGAAGGCCGACTGAAGATGGCGTGCACGGTATCGTCACTCAGGAAATTATACGACGCAAGACTCTGGTCATCCTTCAACACCTTGCCCTTGTAAATCAACCGCAACGGCTGCGTCGCCGGGTGCGCTTCTTGCTGCTCATTGACTTGGCTGTTGGCACCATCTTGCTCAACCGCTTGAATGTATGCGTTCCGCACGAGCTGTTTCAAGTCGGCGATCAGAATCGACGGTGCACACTGCAACGTGACGCGGTCGCGATGTAGAAATTTGAGATTCATCACTACCGTCGAATCGCCGCCACTAAAATTTTCTTCGTTGTCCTCTCGTTTTTCTTCTTGGTCCATGGAGGCACCTGCCGATGCTGGTTGTTGCGGAACGTCAAGACTCTCAACAGCGTGCATTTCAACGTCGTCGCTTCGCGTCGAGACAACCGACGCCGCACCGTCACCACTCGTTGTGAGCACCGTAGCAGCTGTGCTCGTGGGCTGCGCCTCGCGCGCTTCGTGACTCTCGTACGCTCCTGGCGGCGCCATGTTGCTGCTCGCACCTTCCATGCCGATCCGTGCCGAACAGGGGAAATGAGAACTGGGGCTGGGGAATTACAGCATCGACGAGAACGGTCGTATCTAGAACAGTAAGTTAGAAAGGGTATTGGCTGATAGAGTATTTGTGGCAGTTTCCTGCAATTAATGTGCATTGCATTTCAGCAATTCAATTCATTGTGGCAGGTTTTCTGTGCTTCGATCGAGTGCAACCATGGAGACCATCATTCTCGATCGCTCTGAACATATATACCTGCTTCTGTAATCTTACCGGTCATCTATACCGTGTCATGATGCATGTCAAACGGTGACGTCGGCGGCGTGGCGAATGGCTTCAGCACTGCGCTGCAGCTTGGGTGTCAGCATATCTTTGACACCCTGAATGAACAACTCGACCCGTTTTTCTTTTACTGCGCTCGAATTGCAACGAGTTGCAAAAGTTCTTGACCCAATGGATACAAGTGCCTTGTCGGCGTACTCGACAATTAAGTGCTGTGCTCCGTCACATTTGAATAGACAGTAAAACGCTGGCCAGCACCAAAGGCCATTCAGGTACCGTAACGACCTTGTAGTTCAGTAATTGTCTTGACGCGGGGATCTTGTGCAAATCGTCTCATCGACATCGATAGAATAGACACGCACTCGGCCATCCATCTCCGCCACCCGCTGGCGACAAACTCCACCACACGAGGGTAGAGAGAGGGTCCCTCCTTCGTTCGCAAAGACATGCTCTGCTACCGGTATCCTTGTGCTGTGGCAGTGCCACGTCGGTCGTAGGGCGAAAATTGTCCCTGCAGCAAAGCCACGATGTGGTTCTATCTCGCAGCTGGTCCAGTTGCTAAATAGGGGGATCGTGTGGCTCACTTCCAGCAATACCGCTTTCTGATTGGCTAATACTGCGTAACCGTTGAGGACCAGCAGGTACAATCACGTCATGATGGGGAACAGTGGCCCAAAACCGTTGACAAGCACCGGCCGTCGAAGCACTTCTCAATCTCGCTTGCATCACCTCGCTCTCCCTCCTCTCTCTTCAGTTTCACCAATATGAAGGTCGTGGTTGTGGGCTCGGGCATTGGCGGCACGTCGGCCGCGTACCACCTCGTCAAAGACGGTCATGAAGTCGTGCTCCTTGAAAAGAACGACCGCCTCGGCGGCCACACGTACGACATGGAGATCGACAACGAGTTGGTCGATATTGGCTTTATGATGTTTGGCGACTCGAACCCCAACATCAAAGACTGGTTTCAGTCGTTTGGCATTACGCAGGCCGACGGCACGACCACCAAGCGCATTCCCATGAGCCTCACCGTGACCTCGGACATCCCCGGCGACGTCCAGTTCTCGTCGCGCCGTCCGTTCAATGGCCTCAGCGGTCTCTTTGACCGCCGCATCTGGCGCATCCTTATTGACATTTACAACTTTACGTGGGAACTCATGAACATGCCGGTCAAAGCCGGCTACACCACGCGCGAGTGGGCCGCCACGGGCAAGTACTCGAACGAATTCTTTCGTCACTACTACCTGGCGTTCTGTGCGATTCTGTGGACCGTCCCGAAAGAAGACGTATTGAACCTCCCGGCCACGCAGTTCCTGCGGTGCCTCAAGACCCACTCCAACTCGCTCTACATTCCACTGTGGCAAGTCATCCTCGGTGCGCTCGGCCGCCGCACCGATCGCCCGCGCCACCAGTGGTGGTACATTGGCTCGGCCTATATTGAGCCGTTCCTCAAGTTCTTTACGCAAGAGCACAATGGCACCGTGCGCTACAACGCCGAAGTCACGCGTGTCGAGAAAGGCGGTAAAGCCGTGGTTTTGGCGTCGGGCGAGCGCATCACCTGCGACCACGTTGTACTCGCAACCCACGCCGACGAGTCGGCATCTTTTATTCCGTGGAGCAAAGACGGCGTCGCGTCGCTCATGAAGTACCACTACCACAAGAGCATGATGTACGTGCACCGCGATCCGACGTTTTTGCCGCCCAAGAAAAACGTATGGAGCTCGTGGAATGTACTGATTACCAAGAACGACGAGTACATTCTGACCTACTGGATGAACCGCATCCAGCGGCTCAAGAGCAAGAAGGATGTGTTTGTGACCATTACGTCGCACGATTTCGCCGGCAAAAAGCCGGCCGACAATCAAGTGATCTCGTCGTTCCGCTGGGACCACCCACGTTTGCTGGCCGACTGTCTGCCGCAAGATGAGATCCTCCAAGAAGAAGGCATTACGCTCTCGGGCGCGTGGCTTGGCCGTGGTTTCCACGAAGACGGCTTTGTCGCCGGCCGTCGCGCTGCCGCGATTGTGCGTGATAAGAAACACACCAAGACGCCGTTGTACGAAGACCCGGGCAACATTGCCGTGCCCGAGGTCCCGCCGTTCAGCGTGCCGCTCGTGTTCAAGCTCTCGGGGGTAGCCGTCGTTGGCGCCATCGGCTACGGCATTGCCAAGCTCATTGAACGCAAACTGTAAAGCGAGTCTTAGAGAGTCAGTTGTCTATTCACAGACAGAGAGGTTGTCGTCGCGATGGGGATCCGGAGGCATCAATCTGCATCAATAGATTTCATCATGTGTCTTGTGTTTTTCGTATCGACTACCGAAATGACAGGACGGTTTCTACGACTATCAAAAACGAAAACCGAAGAATTCAGGGCAAAGAAAAATCGGCAATGAGCGGCAAGTGGTCACTCGCGTGGTGTTCGGTCGGGAGACTTTTCGCTTGAAAGAGCTGGCCAGCTGGGACCATTTCCACCACGCCGTGGCAATGGGCAGTGTCGGGGGTGAACCAAATGTAGTCGACTGTGGCTTTGGTGCCGTCGTGAAACGTCGTGAACTTCGGTTCCCCCGTGCACGTCGGGGTAGGTGCCTGGGCGTACGCACTCACGAGCGGGAGCTATTGTAGGAATCATAGCGTCAGTGTGGACCCTCATTCATAAAGACTTTGTATGGAGAAAGTACACTAGTTTACCGTGTGACTGACGAGTGTGTGAGGTGGGAAGTGGTGGAAATACCGACGCTTGGCGTATTTTTCAGTATAGCGACCCATGGTTGTGCCGTGGCCGTGGTGGCGACTGTAGTCTTGCTCGTTCGTAAACATCATTCGCTACACATTCGACAGTATCAGTATCAGTACAGTTGAAATTCTCTGCTCCCCTTCCTTACCTTTTGGCGATCATCCATGGTCTGGCCTGAGAGCAAATGCTTGGACAAGCCAGAGACATCCAACGAGCCATGACTGATGAATTCATACAGCGCACCATGCGGCGCGAGATTGAAATCGCCACAGAGAACCACAGGCAATAGCGTGGCACCGTCTGAGTTCGCGCGCAGTGTCGTCAGCGACGCAAACAGCGATTGGAGCTGCGCCAACTTGACGTCCCCACGCTATCATAGTACATCCGTTAGTCACTGATCTAAGATGCGGAGGGTACAAACCGAAGCGAAATGTACCCCAGGATTAAACAGCAAATGCGTGTTTGCAAGAACGAATCGCTTCGGCGTGTGGTCCACGGCGTCGGTCGGCGTCCATTCGAGAATCGCCTGCTGCGCAATATTGTGACGATCGAGCACAGCATGACCAGGCGTAAAGAACTCGAGTGCGTGGGACGAGACGATCGTCATGCAGCTCGACAGCACAAAGATGGCACAGCCGTCGTGGGTCTCCTCGCCGGTTCTATTCACGCATGACCGTTAGACCAATCGGCTGACGACATGAGACTCCACGCGCAACGTACCGCTTCTTGAAGGTTCCGCTGTACCCCGCTTTGCGTAACTCGGGTTCGAAAAAGTCGTCAAAGTGGTCGACTTCTTGGAGACACACAATGTGTGGTCGCCACAGGAGAATCTCCTTTACCAGTCGCATGCGGCGATACGGCCATTCGAGCTTCCACAAATCGGCCGCTTTCTCGGCAGCATCCTTCATTGTGATATAGTCTACCACGCAAACACTAACATCAGGACAGGCCGCATTATAGGGGAGAGCGAGGGTGACGCACCAGCGAGCACGTTGAATGACAGGACGCGGAAGGTCACGGGCGTGGTGGGTATACCGCCATCGGCGTTGCCGGGCGATGCATAGAGCGTCCAGTTGCGCGCCCACGGCCGTGCCTTGGGCGTGTGCGCGTGGTGTCCACTGCCGCTTCGTCCTCTCCCTCTACCGCCGTCGTGCCAGTGGCGTCGCGGCCGCTTCTCCTCGCGCTCGTCCATTGATCGTTGACACTCGATCTCCTGCAACTCATTATCTACCTGTTGTGGGTTGATAGTCTATCACGTAGCAAAGGAGCTGATCATCTACCGCAGGTTATCTTTTATAGCATATGATTGGTTATTAATATAATTTCGGTATTTTGATTGGTTGATATAGAGGAGGAAGTGAGCTATCGGACGAAGAGACACGGCGGAAGCGCCTTCGCAAGCGACATGGGAAGAAACGCAGAAAAGAGGATGGGACGTATCGAAGTTTACGCTGGAATGATGGTGCTGCCCTTTGCTGGACGAACCCACAACGACAACAAACGATGAGCCACCTGCGACAGCGCGTCTGTGGCTGGGCGTTCTTGCAGTACGCAAACACGCCATCAAATTCTCCTCATTCTCCATTTCGCTCTCTCGGCCACCGCGCCAAACCGACTGCAGCATCCCCAACTAACATGAGCAAGGTGCACGTGTTCACAGACGAGTTCCCCAACGCCGACTACCAGCCGACGACCGCGTCTACGCACCCGCAGACCAAGTTCTGGCCAGCGTACCTGCCAGTGGACGACGACCGGCTCTTCATTTTCGAGCGCAGCAAGAACGCCCAGCTCGTGGTCTACTCGGCCAAGTACACGGACAGAGAGAAGCGCCTGCTGGACGCCAAGTGGCCGCTCGATATCAATTGGCAGAGCTTTGGCTGGACGACCCAGCCCACGACCAATGCGACCGGCATGGTCGAGCGCAAGATGGCGTGGGGGTACGCCCATAAACCAGCGAGTGAAGGTGTGGTCGTGGATGCGTCCGCGTCCTACGGCTCGCAATTCCAGGTCACACTGAATGCCCTGCCGTCGCGTAGTGCCTCGCTCTACTTTGATGCCAAAGGCCGGTTGCTTTTGCAGGTCCTCATTGACGGCGTCCCGTCGCGCCTGTGGAAAGTGTTTGTGTGCACCTCTAGCTCCATGGCGTTTGTCCCCAAAGTGCTCTACGTCGATCTCTTCGGCACGAGCCTCGAGACTGGTCAGGACACCTACGAGCGGATCCAGATCGCCTCTTAGAACCGTTTTCTCTCCATACTTAGAATTAGGACACTATCTTGAAATATGCGGCGGTTGGACAACCTTTATGTCTGTAAAATGCTACGGCTCGATCGAAGAAAATGACGGCAAATCCATAGCTAACTGTGAGTCTTAGGGGCCTGTTGATTACTTTCCTTGATTGGTGTCAGCTTGCGACGATATCTGCTTACAGCCACCATAACTGTCAATTCGAGCATCGGACAGAATGCATGTGAGTTTCGTGTACGCCGACGCCGACGCCGACGCCAACAGTAACTGGACAGCAATGGTGTCCAAACGATATCTCCTAAGAACCAACGGCAACGCTCAATGGATAGACTCATACCCCCAACGTCTGTACGCAAGCGGTATCTTTGATTTTGATTTGATGCGTCGTCTCCAGAATTCCATGATTGCTATCAATGATACCAACACGCTACTAACTACAGTGAATGTAGCACCGTTTAAGTACGTTTCTCCTTCTCCACAGTAAACAACGGCTGCAGAGAAGACCAGGGCAAGTGCCATGAAAACCAATTCTCCACGAACGAGCCTACGAATCCATCCTGTTCTGACATGCTCAAGCAGTGCTGCATAAAAATATCATGTTAGTTGTATGGGCAGAAGAACGCACTTGTACTTGATGACTTGATCAGGCTCATCTGGACATTCCACTAGCACAGGAATGTCTCCTTCTACTCGCTCGAGGTTGTTGCCGAAGTATGCGTAGTTGTTGAGGTCCCAAGTCTCTTTTCGCCTCGAGCGCCTTAATATTTTCGTCTCGCGAGTTCAGCCACGTGTCGCCCTCCCGCGCGAGATACAGCTTCAGCAGATCTGCATCAAAGTAGATCATCGACCGTCTCGCTGAGATCAATGTCCACAGAGAAGACGCTCCCGACTCCAACCACCGCGCAGAGCCGCTTCACCATTGTGACTACGGCTAATGAGTTAGTATATTGGCAAACAGGGCGGCGAAGTGGACAAAACAGGGGGCTAAGTGGACGAAACAGGTTAGTAAAGTGGACGAAGTCACGAGTCGTGAGTCACTGCTTGGATTTCACCACTTTATGACATGTGGAGTGACCATACTTTTAATGAGTTAGTAGTGAGCAAACAGGGGGCTAAGTGGATAAAACCCATGAGTCACGATGATCAAATTATAATAGTACACACGAAGAAAATATAAGTTTATTGAATATTACCTCCTCTTCGTCAAGTCTCCTAGAGCTTTTTGTGGTCGTACTTCCAGTTGCCATGGCCACGACTGTTGGAGTCTCCGAGGCCGTAGGCATCGGCAAGCTCGGCCAAGAACGAGGTCGAGTTGTGGACAAAGGTCCCGCCCAACACAATGCGCTGGCCGGAGATTGCGAGCTTTTGATTGAGCTCGGCGACTTTCGTGGCTTCTTCAAAGGTCACGCCGCCACAGATAAACACAATGACGTCGCGTACTTTCTTGACCCCGGGCGTGGATGTCGGACCGTTCACAATGCCAAATTCACTATCCAGTAAATTGCCTTTCGTGATCAATTCCAAGTGGCGCAGCAACGGCGGGACATGTTGGGCATAGACGTTTGGAACGCCTTGAACCCCTTGGGTCATCGCGCGCATGAATTTCTTCAGGCCACGATCGCCATAGAGATCACCGGCACGGACGCTCGCACCGCCATACTTGAGAAACATATCGACGAGCTGGATGCGGTCGGCTGGGAGTCCGGAGGCCACCAGTAAATCCTTGACGACTTTGATCTGGACCGAGCTGTTGGTCTCGTACCGCAGGACATAGAGGATCGCGAGCCGCAGTTTGTTAAGGGGTTTGATCTGGGCATTCTTGAGCTTGGCAACGAGGTCTTTGAAGTGGCCATTGTGGTCGTCGCCGCAGGCCAATTCTTGCTCGAGCTGGCTCACGTCCATAAGCGACTCGACTTCGACCAAGCGCGCAAGCTCGCCCATGAGTGTCACGTGCTTGGAGACCGCGACCGACTGCGAGCGGAACGCAGGGTAGTTTTCCACAAACCGCTGCATGTCTTCGATCGACTGGATGTTCTCGTGGGTCTGGGTCTTGGCTTGGTATTCGTCCACGAGCTTCTTGACCGCCATGCCGAGGTCCCCGAAATTCGCGTGCACGTGCTTTTCGAAAAAGCTGTCGGACGTCGCCGACAGCACGAGCTCGGTCATGTCTTTGCGGACGCCCGGGGCATTGCTCATGTCGACGCGGTTCTCGTGGAGCTCGAGCAGTTCGTGGACCATGGCTTGGTACGTCCACTGACTTAGGAGCGGCGTCACGGGATCGTCCCGACGGTCGAGGACGTAGAGCAGGGGCATGACTTCGGGGCGCCGGAAATCAAATAGTCCGTCTTGTTCGAGCTGCATACGGGCCGAGACTTCGCGCGCGAGTTTCTCGGCAATGTCCGAGCCTTTCTGATAGCGAATCGCCGGCCGTTTCTTGAGGGAGAGAAGCACTGAGAGCAAGCCCTCCACGCTGCGCGTGAAGAGGTGCGCTGCCTTGGCCGGCATGGCCGCATTCGAGTTGGTGACGACCCCGGCCGTGGCCGGCGCCGGCGATGTCCCAAAGCCCTTGATACTTAAGGCGACCGTACCGCGCAAATTAAAGTGGAACAGCGTATCGTTGACCGCCAAAAAATCGGCGTAGTACTCTTGGATCTGGTAAATCAGTTCGTTTTCGTCGGCCTCTGCGAGCCGCTCGAGGAGCTCCACTGGCAGAATATTGGTAAAGAAAATGTGGTACTGGCCGTACTTGGGATTCTTGAGCTCTTTCTTGAGGAGCTCAATGTTGGCGGCCGTGGGGCGCACCACGACGGCGGCTTTGAGATGCAACATGGGCTCGTGTGTGGCTTCGAGCTGCTCAACGAGAAATACTTCGCGCTGCAGAATGTGCGACTGGGACATGACCATGCTAATGACCGTGGTCGAGTCGGCGTCCAGCAATAGCGCCTTCATGCCTTCCAGTTGCGGGTCATTGATGACCTTTTCGAGGTACTGCCGCACACCTACGATCACGTCCATGGTGGTAGAGGTACAGTAGTTGGTGGTGATTCAGAGACCACGGCGAATGACGCGAGAGAGAGAGAGAGCGAGGGCAAGAGAGAGGGATCGTGGGTTTCTTCCGTTTTTAGCGGCGGCATCTCAGGGAGGGTGATGCGAGTCTACTGTGCTACCTGCGTAATATGATATTGATATTTGATATGAAAGGGTTGAACGCGATCTTGGCTCTGTTTCTACTAAATACGGTTTCTGTTAAATTCGGTTTGATCGGGGGGAGGAACAGCAGAAGTCGGATACGTTTTTCCGTGAGGAAAGAAGACGGAAGCAAAGCGAACGCTTTCTTGGACGCGCCGACACCCACCGAGAACAGCGTGAGAGAAGCACCCAATACGATGACCGTGGCCGTGACAAACTCAGGTACGTGTGCGTGGCGGTATGGGCGTTAGATGCCCGCTAAAAGCCGAGGTATGGACGAAAAACTAAACAAGCGATCCTGGCTGGAATTTCGATTTGCTATAGCTGCTGGTCTGCTGGCGCTGCTCGAAGAAGATGACCACACGCTCAAGGTGCGTTAGGCTTTCAGCATCAGGACGCACACACGACAACGACTAACAACCGTGGCTTTGGAAACCGTACAGGCGCACGCGCTGCAGAAATTGAACCAAGTCGTGGACGCCTACTGGGCTGAAATCGCCGATGCGATTCCGTTGATCGAGAGCCTCTCAGACGACGACCAGTTTGAACACCGCGAGCTTGCTGCCTACGTCGCCTCCAAGGTTTGTTTTCTACCGTTTCTGTACGAAACACTATGAAGTGAACTGAAGAAACGTGGTATCTTTAGTGTTTTTTCCACTTGGAAGAATACGGCGACGCGCTGCGGCTTGCACTTGGCGCGGGCAAGTACTTTGACGTGAACACCAAGTCTCAGTTCACCGACACGATCATTGGTACGCATTGATCTAGTTTGTAAATGGTTTGATGCCATATTAACCTTGTGGACGTCCATATGAACAGCTACCTGCATTGACGAGTACATTTCGACCCGTGTCAAAGAAGACGAAGACGCCGAGAAGCTGTTGGATCCGCGCTTGACCGCGGTCGTCGAACGCATGTTTGAGCGGTGCTACACGTCAGGCGAGTTCCAACAGGCCTTGGGGATCGCGCTGGAGGCGCGTCGCCTCGACCAGGTTCAAGCCGGGATTACGCGGGCGCCGGACGTCGCAGCCATGCTCGCGTACTGTTTTGAGATTTGCCGCACGGTCGTCACGCATCGTGCGTTCCGTCTCAAAGTCTACAAAGTCATGGTCGACATTTACCGGTCGCACTGTCCGCAAGACTACTCGGGCGTGTGCCAGTGTCTCCAGATGCTCGACAACCACTTGGACGTGACCAAGATCCTCGACACGCTCGTGCTCGGCAATGACAACGAGTGTCTTGTCGCCTACCAGGTCGCATTTGATTTGAGTGAGAACGAGAATCAGAAATTCCTCATGAACATTTACCACTCGTTGCCGTCACCGACGCCAGACGCAGCCGCGACGCCCCAGGAAGCATCGACCGGCGATGTCCCAGCGGCAGGAGCTCCGGTGGCACCGGCCAACTCGGTGCCGGCCGCACCAGCGATCCCAGCCGGTGCGCCGGCCGACTACTGGCTCAAGATGGATCGCCTCAAGCTCATTCTCTCGGGCGAGTTCCTCGTCGACCTTTCGCTCGACTTTTTGCACCGCAGCAGCGACTCGGATCCGCTGGTCATGAAGACCATCAAGACCGCGGTCGAGAACCGCAACTCGGTGCTCCACCACTCAGCCGTCATTGCGCACTCATACATGAACGCCGGCACGACCAGCGACGCGTTCTTGCGCGAGAACCTCGAGTGGCTTGGCAAGGCCACGAACTGGGCCAAATTTACGGCCACCGCGAGTCTCGGGGTCGTCCACCGCGGCCACGTGCGTGAGAGCATGAACTTGCTGGCGCCGTACTTGCCACAGGGCGGGGTCTCGCCGTCGCCGTACTCGGAAGGTGGCGCACTCTACGCCATGGGACTCATCCACGCCAACAAGGGATTCGCAGGCGAGTCGAGTAAGACCTCGATGGAGTACTTGCGGAACGCGTTGCGCAACGCTGGGGCCGACGAGACAGTCCAGCACGGCGCGTGTTTGGGCATTGGACTCTGTGGCTTGGCGTCGCACGACTATGAGATCTACGAAGAGCTCAAGAACATTATGTTTACGGACTCGGCCGTGGCCGGCGAAAGTGCAGGCATTGCGATCGGACTGGTCATGCTTGGGGCCGGCGGGCAGCACCGCAATGGCGAGATTGTCAAGGATTTGCTGGCGTACGCCCACGACACCAAGCACGAGAAGATCATTCGCGGCTGTGTCATGGGCATTGCGCTCATGATGTACGAGCGCGAGGAGCAAGCCGAGACTCTGATTGAGCAGCTCATTTGCGACAAGGATCCATTGATTCGCTACGGTGGGATCTACGCGACCGCGATGGCGTACGTTGGCACGGCCAACAACAGCGCCGTGCGGCGCTTACTCCACGTCTCGGTAAGCGACGTCTCGGACGACGTGCGGCGCGCGGCCGTCACGTGCTTGGGCTTTGTGCTGTTCCGCACGCCCGTGCAAGTTCCCAAGCTTGTGTCGCTCTTGTCTGAGAGCTTTAACCCGCACGTCCGGTACGGGGCCTGCCTTGCTGTCGGCATTGCGTGTGCCGGCACCGCCAAGAACGAAGCGATTCAGCTGTTGGAGCCGCTGCTTGATGACCCGGTCGACTATGTGCGTCAGGGCGCGTTGATGGCGTTGGCAATGGTCCTCATGCAAGAGTCGGAAGGCCGCAACTCCAAGGTCACGACCATTCGCGCCAAGATTTTGAAGCTCATTACCGACAAGCACGTCACGACCATGACGAAGGTATGATACACTTCACGTATTCGAGGCTATAGTGACGGTGAGGAACTAATCAGGGCTCTGTGATGGTTTGTAGATGGGCGCGATCCTCGCGCAGGGTATTCTGGATGCCGGCGGCCGCAATGTTGTGATCTCGCTGCAGTCTCACATGGGGTACGTTCGCGCTTGAAGATCGAGTGTGGATCGTAGCGTACTGATCGTGTTTGGTTTGGCTCTTCTTATAGCTTTACGAAGATGGGGTCGGTCGTGGGCTTGGCGATCTGGGCGCAGCACTGGTTCTGGTACCCCATGTTCCACTTTCTCGAGCTGTCGTTCCAGCCGACGTACGTCATTGGGCTCAACAAGGACTTGAAAATGCCCAAGGACTATGCCGTGCAGTGCAACGCCAAGAAATCGCTGTTTGCAACGCCCAAGCGGATGGAAGAGAAAAAGGAAGAGAAAAAGGAGTTGGTGGCGACCGCCGTGCTGTCAACAACCGCCAAGGCCAAGGCGCGCCAGGCAAAGCACGATGCCAAGGACAAGAAGCCCGAGGCCGAGACTTCGAAGATCGAGAGTGCCACGGCGACAGCAGCCGAAGAAAAGACCGAGGCCATGGAAGTCGATTCGGAAGGCCCTGCTGTGGCGGCCGCCACGGAAGAAAAGGTGGTCGTGAAGAAAGTGAAGGAAGCCGCGACCCACACGGTCATGTCGCCGGCTCGGGTCACGCTGACGCAAGAGCAGTTTATGGCGTTTGACGTCAAGCAGCGTTATGTGCCAGTCATGTTTCCGAACCAGCGCGCCGCAGGGGTCGTGGTGCTGCGTGATACCACGCCCAGTGAGAAGGAAGACGTCGAAGCGATCAAGGCGCCGACCGCCGCGGGTACTGAGGATGAAGCCGAGCCGCCACTGCCGTTCGAGTGGGAGCCGCCGCAGTAAAGCTGTGGATTTCCATATTCAGGTACCCAGGGCTTGTGACCAACCGTGCCTATTGGATTGGATAGGGGCACGGGAATATGGTGCTGGCCGAGACTAAACAAAGAGAAGTAAAAAGGTTACATCACGCCAGTGTCCATCAGGCAGTGCGACGGCACCTTGAAGCTCCTGCTGAGATTCGCAACTGACAAAGACGATTGGCCAGAGCCACCGGCCTTGATGACTGACATTCAGTTGATCTGATTACGTCAGATCAACCAATCAGAAGGTCAATTAGATCTGAGTAGAAGGAACCAACGAATCTGATTGGCTAGTCACCAGCAAACCGAAGGGATCAGATACGTGACTGGCCAAACTGATCCCCTTGGAAGCTGCTCGCCATTCCGCAATTCTCCACCGGCGGAACGCACTGCCCCCTTCTCTGCTCAGCTTGACCATCGACTGGCCAGAGATGGATCGCCTCAGTACGCTCCCGTCGCTCGAAATCGCGCCATCGCCCGGCATTGAAGACCATCTCCTTATCGACGACAACGACGCCAAGTTTGACGCAGTCACGGGGCCGACCGATGGCAAGCCTTTGCTGCAGCGAGTGTTTGTGGCCGCGCGGCCGGGTTGGGTTGCCTACATGCGACGGCACTGCACGCTACAAGAAGTGTCGGGGGCATTTGGCGACATTGGACTCTTTCTCCCCCTGCTCACGGCGCTTGCGATCGGCCGCGTTGGCGGGAAGCCACAGATCGAGATTGGCCCTGCACTGTTCTTTGCGGGATTGTTTACTGCCAGCCTTTCGCTGTATTTTGCCGTGCCAATTCCCGTGCAACCCATGAAGACGATCTCGGCCGTTGCGATCGCGGAGAAATACTCGAACGAAGAGATCTTGGCGGCCGGTATTCTCTCGGGCACGACCATGTTTCTCTTGGCAGCGACGAATCTCATCACAGTCGTGGTCAAGTGGGTGCCCATGGCGGTTGTCCGTGGCATCCAATTGGGCGTTGGGATTAGTATCATGATGAGTGGCTTTAAATCGGCTTACGTTCAACAACTCAAGCTCACCAAGGCGACCGCGACCACCCCATTCTCTGGCAAAGAAGAGACCCACACCGAGTGGTGGGGCATCGATAGTGTTTTGGTCTCCATGATCCTCGGGCTGCTGTGCATTGTGTTTATCAACAGCCGCAAAGTCCCGATTGGACTACTGGTGTTTGTGTACGGCATGTTGGTCGCAATCTACCAATACTCGACGCTCAAGCACGACTACAACCTCCCTAAGCTCCGCCTCGGTCCGGATTTTGTCGCGCCGGTCGTACCCTCGCTCAAAGCCTTCCAGACCGCGTTTGTCTACCTCTTTCTGCCACAGCTTCCGCTGTCGTTGTTAAACAGTGTGATTGCTGTTGAGAAGCTTGCCTCCGACCTCTTCCCCACGCACCACGAGCCCGCCGGTGTGCGTCGTATCTGCTTTAGCATTGCCGGTGGCAACCTTCTTTTCACCTGGTTTGGCATGCTGCCCGTGTGCCACGGCGCCGGCGGCCTCGCGTCGCAGTATACCTTTGGTGCCCGCAGCTCGCTGTCGATGGTGTTTTTGGGTCTCTTCAAGCTGTCGTTTTCGCTGCTGTTTGGTTCGACGTGTCTCGTGCTGTTGCAAAAAGGCATCTTTCCTCAGTCTGTACTAGGGGTCATGCTGGTTTTCAGCGGCCTTAGTCTCGCGAGCGTCGGGCTCAAAATCGACCAGACCAAACGCCGCGATACGTTGTTACTGCTGCTCACGGCCGCAGGCTGTCTCGGTATCAATACCGGCGCCGGCTTCCTCATTGGCTTTGGCGTCTACCTCTTTTTGCGGGTGCTCGAGCATTTTGGTGTGGACGTATAAACTTAAACGCCAATTATTGTATAAACGTAAGCGCCAATTATTGTGGGATGGGAGTCGAACAATTATTGACTGAATACTGACTTCAACTTGACGGTTAGAAACGGACGACATTTTAGAAATCGTAGAATGCACCAGCACCACCAGCACCAGGCACACTGGACACTGGACTCATCATGGACGCTGGATCCCGCCGTGGATTCTGGATTCTGGACATCACTAGAGAACTCTGGAAGAAACATGCACACAGCAACTCGATGCAAATGCTTTTGGGTTTGCTGCCGTTCGTTCGTCCATCACCAGAAAGATCCGAGTCCGATTCCGACGACGAACAGCGTCGGATCCCTGTCCCACTCGTTGAACGTTCCGTCATGACCAGCGTTTCTATTTTACACAAGGTTACACGAAGGTTGCACGAAGGTTGCCTGTGAGCGGTGGACCAGAAGTCGAAGAGCTCTCAATTCACGCCATCTCCACGGACGGGGCGTGGCGTCGTGGTCCTTGTAGGCACCGCCAACGAATCGATAGCCACCAACGCCAGCGAATCCTTACACAGCATGATGCCGACGACACGAGCACGCGATTCGCACCGAGCGAGCGTCTCTAGCGGCTACAAGAATCGACCAAAAGGCAGTCCATTATCGCATACGTCTCCGCCCCAACCACAAGCACCGCCGTCGCCTGCAACACCCGAGTCGCCGCAGCTACTACAGAGCGCGTACGACACGTACGCCGAGAACATTCACGCGATTTCAATGCGCGCGAGCTCGCAGTATGGCGCCGTAAACCACACGCCATCGAGACGGCGGTCGACCAGCGCCAGCAGCAGCTCGCCAGACAGCGAAAGCGACGGCCGCTTATCGCCGTGGCAGACCAGTTTTCACTTTATCTCCTTCATGGCCGGGTCTGGACTTGTCTTTCTACCACTAGCATTGGTGGATTTGGATTGGTACGGCGTGTTATTGCTCGTGGCGGCGACCAGTATCTGTCTCTACACGGCGAAGCTACTGATCGAAGCCATGGACATTTTACGGTGGTCGAGCGGTCGTCGCGTTACCTATTGCGACCTTGCTCGCGCATGCCTTGGCCCCAAGGGATACTATTTCACTGCCGCGCTTCTCCACGGCAGTTTTCTCGTGAGTTCCATGGGGTACCTCGCACTGGTGACCGCGTGTATCACCGGCATGACCGGCGCGAGCTATGGGCTCGTGCTCGTCTGCGTCGGCCTCAGCGTCTGGTGCCATGTATTCGTCCAGTCGTTCACGACCCTTGCGGTCTTTTCTGCGATCAATGTGGGCGTCTGTCTGTGGATCGAAGCCGTGATCTTTGGCGACGCCATGTATCCCCTCAAGCAAATCGCGCTCGCTGACTCGGCGTTTATCTTTGGGACCCCAGATTTGTCGGAGGCGTCGCTGGGTGTCAAGCTCGCGTATTCTTTTTCGCTGCTGGCGAGTGGCTTCTTTTGCCACGCGGTCATTCCAACATTCTACAATGCCATGAGCGACCATCGGCAGTGCGGTGCGGTCGTGGCCCGCAGCCAAACCGCTGTTTTGGGGCTCTTGTATCTGCCCGTGTGCGTTGTGACCTATGCAGTCTATGGCGCGACCCTCCAAGCACCAGTGTTTTTCAACATGCGCAATCCTGTGGTCCGGAACCTCGCGATCGTGCTTTACTGCGTCCACCTATTGCTGTCGTATATGGTCACCATGGCACCACTGCAGCGTGCGCTTGAGCGGCTGCTGTCGCTCGCGACTGACGAGCCCACGCGGCGGTCGCTGACGCCGGCGCGGCTGGGGTTGCTCAGCCACAGCGATGGCGATGCTCACCACAAGCGAAACGACGACGACAACGTGGCACACCATCATACGGACGACCGATGGTGGTGGCTCGCGCTGCTGGTGCGGTCTGTGACGGTACTGGTGACCGTCGCGCTAGCGTACTTTTTCCAGCCCACGGCATTGGGGATCTTTGGGGCGACCATCATTCCGGCCACCACGCTCTCGCTCCTTTTGCCCTGTGTGTTTTTCTGGACGCTTTGCACCGAAGAAGCCGGGTGTCTCGACAAGCTCGCAATCGTTGTGATCATAGGGCTTGCAACCGTGAGTATGGTTACTAGTGTCTGGACCATTGTCGTCCTCGTTTGAAATGAGATTAAAAGTTTCGACGCTCGCCAATTTTCATTGAAGCTGCCACTTGCCCTTTTGGCAGTGAACTCTATTGACTGAGACTATTACGTCAACTAAATATTAAAAACCGGTATTTCGGTATTAGACGAAACTTAACTACCAGTGATTCTGTGTTTCCACACAGGTAGTAGGGTGACGTATTCGCTAATGGGCATTACAGTAATCATTGAACCGCCAAGCGCGAACGATTGTATCCCCACATTACAAAATGCTCCGGCGACTCACCGTGCGTCCGCTGCGTGTCTCGCTACGCAGCGCATCCGCTGCACCTACATCGCAGCGTCTCCCGCCATTGCACTGTACCCCGTCACTGCTGCTGAAAGTCGTCTCCAGCGTCAGCAATGGATGGCACTCACCAACACCCCTGAGGCTGCCGTTGATCTCCCCACTCACCTGCATTGCTACGCGCACTGCCTCGACACTGACCGACATCAAACCCCGCAATGCAAGCGGCAGTGCCCGCGTATTGATATTCGACGGCGACGGCGAGCGCACGATCCACGCGATGACCCGCGCTGAAGTCTTGCGCATCACCGAGGATGCCGCCGACGCCTTGGCCGACCCTGTCGAGGAGACGCCTTTCCGCGCTAGTGCCACACCGTCGGCGTTTCCCGGGCGTCCACTGCGACGGTCGAATTTCGAATCGATTGTCGACGTCCAGCGCGTCCACGCCCGCGACATTCGGCAGCTCGACAGTGCGTTTGCTGTGCGCAGCGAGCCGTCGGTCGAAGTGCGTGACCAGGCGATTCTCATCAATACCGGTGCGTGCTTGGTTCTCAGAATATGATCGTTTCAGGGGCTTAGAGAATCTTGTATGTGATCAGATCCGATCCGTGCGATCATCTTGCGGCATCGCTGTATAGTGTTTCTGCGGGAGGATGATCTCACGCTGCGGCCGATGCTTGAAGACGTGTTCCACGAAGTCGCGAGCCACAGCAAACCCAACGTCGCTTACGAATTTCAGTACGTGACTCGCGAACGCGTATTCTTATGGGTGCAACATACTAATTCAACCACGTGTCTACAGAGCATTAGAATCCCTGCTGGCGGCATTGTGTCGGTACTACCACGGCGAATATGACCGTGTTGCGCCAGCGATTTCAACGTCCCTAGGTCGCCTCAAGTCCGACCAACCAACGACCGGCGAGATCAATACACTGCGCTCGTTCAAAAACACCATGAACGAATTCCAGTCGCGGATCGACGGTGCACGGCGCGCGCTCATGGCGACGCTCAACAACGAAGAAGATTTGCGGCTCTTGTACCTCAGCAAGCTCCATGCCGATCGGTCACTGCTCGGCAATATCTGGAGCTTTGACTCGGAAGAAGCCGAGGTACTCATTGAAAATTACCTTCAAGATATCTACGCACTCCAGACCAACGCAACGCTCATGCAGCAGCGGATTCAAAACACTGAGACCGTCGTGAAACTGCGGCTCGATGCGATGCGCAATTATCTGCTGGGCGTCAACATTATGTTTTCGGTCGCTGGCATCAGTCTGTCACTAGGGACGTTTACAGTCGGCGTGTTTGGCATGAACTTGATCTCGGGCTGGGAGGAAGCACCGGGCATGTTTGTCGGCATCACGGCGTTTTCCGCGATCGTCATGGCGACGACCGGCGTCATGATCGTCCGCTTTTTTCGGCACAAAGGCATCTTTGGATCCATCCAGAATGTTAATAGCCTCATCGACAAGAACGCTGTGGATCCAGCCCTCAAGGAGATTGAAAAGACTAAGCTACCCCCGTCAGTGTGAGTGTGAGCGTCCACCATGCAACGCTAAGTAGACAGGCGGACCATATACACGATATGATTGGGTGGCTGTCAGTGCTGTCAGTGCTGTGATTGGTTGAGAGCTATTCGCTGCGATTGGGTACAAAAGAGATCTCTTTCTCGACGGAAGACTCATTCTCGACGGAAGAATCCTTCCTCCCATTCTCATTCTCACTGCTTCTCTCACTTCTTCTCTCGCGCGATGCTGTCGACCTGGGGAGAGATGCCACTGGCGCCGACGGCGCTGACGCTCGCCGCGGGTGGCGCAGCGCTACTCTGGTTTCTTCTACTGGCGCCGGACGCGCGCCAGCGTGCACTGCTGCCGCTGCCCTGTCCCCCATCCACACTGCCCATCATCGGCAATACGCTCGACCTCATGAGTCTCCAACTGAACCGCCTCCACGACTGGATTCTTGAGCAATGTCTTCTCCACGATGGCAAAACGTGGCGGCTTCACGCCCTCGGTGCTCCGCCGCTCGTGGTCGTGAGTTCGGTTGCGTGCTTTGAAGACGTGCTCAAGACGCAATTTGACATTTTTGACAAAGGGCCGCGCATGAACACGATCTTTCGCGACCTGATGGGGAACGGTATTGTCGCAGTTGACGGCGACAAGTGGAAGCAACAGCGCAAGGCATTGGTTCACTTGTTTACCATGCGCCAATTCCGCGAGACCATCAGCGGCGCGATCCACAAGCACACGCTTCACCTCGGTGCGATCCTCGAACGCGTCTCTACTAATAAGGAGCAGGCTCTCTTCCCTTTGAGTGATGCGTTCCAGCGGTACGCGTTCGACACGTTCACCGAGATTGCCTTTGGCTTTGACGAAAAGAGCCTCGACCGCGTGGTCTCTAAATCCACAGTCCCCAACGATACTACTGTGGCCGAGACCGATGCATTCTTCCAAGCGACCACCGAAGTGCTGTCGCTTTTGGAGATGCGATTCCACCAGCCGGACTGGCTCTGGCAGTTCATGCGGACGCTCAATATCGGTGCCGAACGCAAGCTCCGCGACGCAATCGCGGCAGTCGATCGCAAGGTCTACGCCGTCATCAAGCGTACGCTCGAACAGCGCGCTAGTGGCTCGTCGGAGAACCCTCCTAAAACGCAGGACGTGATCTCCCTGATCATGGATCACATGGATGCATTCCAACACGCTGCCGATGACGCTACTAGCCAGCAGTCGTTTCTGAGGGACGTGGGGTTTACCATGCTCGCCGCTGGCAAAGACACGACTGGCACGACGCTTGCGTGGTGCATGATTATGCTCGCTCGGTCGCCGCGCGTCCTCACCAAAGTCCGACAAGAGCTCCAGTCGGAACTGCCACAGCTCTTTACCGACAGAGCCTTTCTCCCATCGATGGACGCCGTCGAGTCGCCGCACTTGACCTACCTCGAAGCCGTGATCCGCGAGACCTTGCGACTCTGTCCCGCAGCACCCCTTAATGCCAAAGAAGCGAACCGCGACGTCACGCTGTGTGATGGTACGTTCCTCAAGCAAGGCACGCGGGTCTATATCCCCTCGTACGCGTTGGCGAGGATGCCCAGTGTCTGGGGCCCCGACGCCTCATCCTTCAACCCGGAGCGGTGGCTAAATGAGAGTGATGGTACATTACGGCCTGTCTCGTCGTTCCAGTTTGTCGCGTTTCATGCTGGCCCACGCATCTGCGTCGGCATGCGGTTTGCGCTCGTGCAGCTCAAGACGACGTTGGCGTATCTCCTCAGTAAGTACGATTTCCAGTTGGAGAAGGAGGCGATGGAGTACACCTACGAAATGGCCATTACGTATTCCCTCAAGGGGCCGTTACGTGCACACATCACGCCCCTGGCCACCTAATGTTTGAGAGAGAACACGTTCAGAATCGTAGTACATTTTTTATGAATGCACAAGCGTCGGGCGGATAAACACCGGTCCCTGGATCCCCAGAGCGAGGGATGCCTCATACACAAATCCATGGGGATCACGCTCGGTTGTAACCTCGACCTTGCTGAGCACTGCCGCCAATGCGATTTTCATCTCGAGGATCGAAAACTGTTTGCCCGGACAGATCCGTCGCCCAGCACTAAACGTTAAAAACTTGAATGGTGAGACCATGCGGAGCTTTCCTGTCGTCTCTTCAATCCACCGTTCCGGCTTGAAATCGAGAGCATCGGGTCCCCAGACCCACGGCAACCTCGCCATCCCATAAGTGGGGATCAAGACCTTGGAGCCCGCCGCTAGAAACGTGCCATCCCGCAGCGTCACGTCCTCGATACTCTCTCTCGTATTTAGCGGAATGACGGTATTCAGCCGCAAGTTCTCTTTGATCGCAGCCTCCAAATATACCAAATCCGTAGTGAGCTCCTTGTTGGGGGCCACGAGCTCTCCGGTAAACAGCTGGGGCAGTTTGTGTCTCAATTCGGTGCGGATGCGATGCTGGACGTCGGGGTACTGGGCCATCATAATGAGAAACCAGGTCATGCCGTAGGCAGTGGTATCCCGGCCGGCCGAGATCATGGCCATGGCCATGTCGCGAATCTCCTGAACCTCATAGCTTTCCTGGGAGTCGAGATACAGCGAGACAATGTTGTTGGGGGGAGTCGTAGGAACCTGAGGATGCGCCTGCGTCTGAGTCGTTTGCCGCCGGGCGATCGAGTCGTGAATGATCTGGTAAACAAACTGGTCGAGCCACGCGATGTCGTCTAAATGTTGTTTCTCACTCCCCACGCCGCAAAGCCGCTTTAGCTTCCACAGCAGCTTGGGCTGCTGCTGGCGAAAGAGCGTAGTGGCATTTGCGCGGCCAAAGCGTTCGAAAAATTCGGTTTGATCATGGGTCATCAGATCCAACTCCACGCCAAAGCCAATGGCCGTAAACACATCGGTTGCAAACAGCTCAAGCAAGTGCTTAATGTCCACGGTCTCACCTTGCTGTGCGGCCTGGCACAAGATGTTACAGAGCTGCCCGGTCTTGGTGACCATGACGGCATCCATCAAGTCCTGTAACAGGTGTGGGGCAAAGAGCCGACTCACGGTCTTGCGTTGAGCGTGCCAGGGGATACCGTCAGTGACAAAGATGCCACGGCCAAAGAGATCCCCCAAAGCCGCGGTGAACTCGTCGCCCTTGACAAAGCTATCGACGTAGTGCTTGAGCACGTCCTCTATGGCCTCGACCGAAGACAGCACGATCATCGGCGGCTTCGTGAGGGCGTCGATCACGTAGGGCTGGCCGTGGAGACGTAGGCATTCGTGGTAGAGCCACGTCGGCAGTGTATGGCGGTGCTGTGTGAGGACCGTGAGCGTGTCGCCAATGAGTGGTAGGGCGGTCGAAGGCCGTGGTAAGTGGGCAACTGCACGCTGTGCGCGACTGGGCAGCGCCAGCAAGGAGACAAGCACAGCGACGACGGCGACGCCAGCGAGTGTCGTGGGGTCCAAGGCATGTGCGAACAACTGGAGACGAGCGAGTGTGGTAATAATAGGATCCATGGCAAGGCGATGCGAGGTAAGGCGGGGCTGGTGGAATGGAGAATGAGCGACTGAGAGAATCAGAGACTGAGGGATCGAGTTGGTGGACTGGAGAATGAGCGGAATGGAGCACGAGACATTAAAGGGACCTGGAGTCTTCTGAGGGTTTGATTACGCGCCACTTTAAGAGCGATCAAGGGTGGTGGTTTGGCGCATGCTGGTAGTGTGGTGTGGCGAGTGCGTGCACCTGCAAAGGAGATGCTGGGGTTACGCACCCGCAGACCAGGTTACGTATCAGAGGCGACGCTGCGACCTTCCTATAATCCGTCCGTTGGGTTGTATGTCGCTGCCCAGAACGTTATCCGCGGTAAGCAATCTGAATGAGACGCCTAACCAGCATCGTACACTGACCAGTTCACTACTCTTTGACAAAAGATTATTCACGGTTAGCAATCCGTATGGTCGCCGAACCGGCATCGTGTGCTGACCAGTTTTCGACAAGTGAGATGTGTTTTTTTTATATCGCATTTTGTTAATCTGTTCTCCGCACGTCAAACATACTCCATGCTGCGTTGGAGTCGTCGAAGTTGTAAACATTGTGTGATGCGGACGCCCTCGATATGGTTGACGACCTTGGCTTATCGAGTCTTGCATGCTTGTCGCGGTCAGCGAAGTTGCTGCCTCCACGTGACATCTCGAAGGCCCAATGCAAGGCTCAACTGCGAATGGCTCCGCCACGAAGCCGAGTCGTTAGTCGTTCTCTTCACGCCGACCTTGGCCATGCATGCTGTCCGTCGAGACACATACCGTCGACCTATGCATTTCTTGAGGTGGCCTGGCGTGCCGATCGAGTGACGCCGGCGAAAGACGCTCGAGTGGCTCAACCATCTCGTGGGATATACCAGCAGGCATACACTGTACTAACCTCTGGTGTTATAGTCGCGCGCAGTACTCACACGTACAGCACCGACTAGCAATTGTCGCGATGAATAGGCGCGAATTCGCCGACGGTGCAATGCTGAGTGCCGGTACGTTGTTTGCCGCCAGCGCCAAAGCACCAGATACTTCGACACTTGGAGCTCTTCAGATGGATACACTCGATACTAGCTAGAACTGATTAGCTTAGTCTTCCGGACAGAATGTCGTCCGAATGTCTTCTCAGTGAAATGTTGCACGAATTTGTGTGTGGATTGTTGTTGGCAGCAAGGCAGCAATCCCAACGAGCACGGAAACCAAGAGGTCTTCTTCATCTCTGCGTCCTCCCGTCGCCGGCGATTCCCCATCTTTCCGCACGACCGTAGGAGCGATTCTCGTCACCCGTCAGCTTCTACTTGCGACGCGTCTATCGTCCTCCCGGTCTATTTTTCCCTCTCCCGTCCTCACGTTTATCCGTCTTCCTAACCAACCCCTCGATCCAACATGGTGCGCAACAATCCTGTTCATCTCTAATCCCAAGCGATACTAAATGGTGTTTTATGGTGGTGTAGGTGACCTCCAAGAGCAGCAAGATGCTCAACTACATCAACTACCGCATGAAAGTCACGCTCCAAGACTCGCGCGTGCTCGTGGGTTATTTCATGGCGTTTGACAAGCACATGAATTTGGTCATGGGCGACTGCGAAGAGTTCCGCACGCTCAAAGCCAAAGTGAAAACCAATGTGTCGGAAGAGCGTGTCGAGAAGCGCCATTTGGGGCTCGTGTTGCTGCGTGGCGAGAACGTCGTGTCGCTCACGGTCGACGGACCGCCGATGGCCCCCGAGAACGAGACCGTCGGCCCGAGCGGACCGGGCGTGGCACGCGCCGCCGGACGGGGCATTCCTGCGGCGCCATTAGGCGCGCCGCCCATGGGTCTCATGGCACCCATGCGTGGCATTGGTGGACCGGCACCCGGCATGATGCAGCCTGGGCAAGGTGAGTGGTCGAGTTTTATCGTATTGTATTGGATCTGGAGGAGGAGAGAGAGAGGCGAGAGAAGGCGAGGCGAGAGAAGGCGAGGCGATCCAGATGATCAGACAATTCGAACAGATAAGCGATCGTGGGCGTCCGGTTTTTCAATTCCGTTTCGTACGGTCTCCCGAACCCACTGCTGAGCAGAACCCACTTCCAACTCTCTACCCAACGTTATACTACCGTTGATCTTAGGATGATGGATCGCTCGCCGCCTCCTCTTCTTCTCTTCTTCCTCTCCTCCTCCAACCTCTCACTGGGATCCCATGGATCTAACTTCTATACTTGTGCTTTCTATAGTCGCTGCCCAAGCCCAGCCCATGCCGTACGGCCGCGGCCGTGGCATGCCACCGCCGGGTATGCTCCCACCTCGCCCCATGGGCATGATGCCGCCACCGGGGATGGGTCCTCCGCCTGGTATGGGATTGCCCCCAGGGATGATGCCGCCCCCAGGTATGCGTGGACCGCCGGGTCCGCCAGGTCCACCGCCAATGATGCGACCGCCCGGCCAGTAAAACGAGTTATCTCAGAAGTCGCGGCATCAACCCAAGCACGTAATAAATCTTACGTCGGACGATCACGTGTAAAAATGGTTTTGGCAGTTTTCGATTAGCGGCGGGTTTGGTCGTCGGTGTCGTCTTCGACGACCGCACGCTCCATGATAAACTTGCCTTCCTTGTACTTTTGCGACAGCTCCATTGCGCGGATCTACAGCCGTACACTACACTTAGAAAAATCTCGTTCATCATGAAAGCAAAATCCAACGTACGTATTTCCAGCCAAGGATGTCTTCGCAGCGCATACAGTGGACATCGCAGATCGTGTGGCGACCTGTCATCAAGTATCGGTCCCGCGGGATGCCCGTGCGTACATTGAACCTATCCCCAGAATCACCATTAGAAGAATCTGTATTTCAGTCCACCTTCATCAGGACTCACATGGCGTTCATCAGAAAGGCCTTGCCCGTGCGACCAAAAAACGATTTCGCGATAATATCGTCGCGGTCGGCGACCACATTTGCACACGTAGCGCAGCGAAAAACGTGCATCCCACTCAGTGCCAATAGCTCGGTCTTCATGCCGTAAATACTCACCGCTTCGTCTTTTTCTTCGTTTTGTTCTCCGTCGCTGTTGCCGCTGGAAGACGCGTCGCTGTCGTCGTCCTCCTCTTCGTGTGCTTCACGTGCCCGTAGCATTTGCGTGATGCAATGTTTCCATGACGCCCGCGGATCGCGGTACTCGATCTCTTTGATCCCCGCACGGATCACTACCAGTGGCGCCATTTCTTTCTTTTCCAAGAGCTCTTCAAGTTGCTGTCTGTTGGAGATTTCTTCTTTGAGCAATACTGACATGTCACTCAACCGAATTCATAAACAGGATTTTTGCAGAAAAAACAGATTTTTAGCTTATAAACGACTCAAAAATGGGTGTTCGCGACTCTAAAGCGCACGGCGTTTCTTGGCATCGTGCTTCATAATCTGCTTGACCACGTGCGTGCGCGAGGCCTGGACTTCGCGCGCGCCCTTGAGCACTTTGCCTTGGACTTTCCGACTCTTTTTGATCATCATGAAGTGCTTGAGGCGTTTCTTCTCTGTGTTGGTCGTACCACCGCCGCGCTTTTTCTTGTTCCAATCTTCACGGCCTTCTAGCACACTGCGCAATCGCTCTTCCTGGGTCATGCGTTTCTTTTTCGAGTAGCCTTCCAGGTCTTCGGGGGCGACCTTGGTCAACTGCACTTCGTTCTTGTCGGCCTGGGCCGCGGCCGCCGCCTCATCCGCGGTCTTGCGTTTGCGACGGAGCTTGGGGTCTTTGAGTTCGGCTTCGCGTTCCTTTTTGAGCATTTCAATGCGCTCGAAATCCTTGGGTGTGAGGATACGACGCGCACTGAGACGCTCGTTCTGGGGCTTGGCTTCGGTCGGCGTCTCCTCCTCTTCGTCATCCTCGTCATCGCTGGGGATGGGTCCTCCACCGTTGTCCTCTCCATCCGACGCGACATCGACCCACTCCCCATCTGAGTCGCCGTCCTCATTCTCTGATTCTTCCGATGCGACTTCCCAGCCGTCCTGGTTCTCCTCGCCGTCAAACCGCCCGGCGGCCTCGGCCGCCTCCAGGAGCTCGGCGCCGTCCACATCCTCCACCGCGACCAGCTCGCCAAACTGCTTGGGGCGAGCCGACTCGACATGGAACTTGCCACGGTCCTTGCGCTTGAGCAGGGCAGGGTGGATTTCGCGGATCAGATTCAGTATCCCGCGCGCCGCCATGATAATGGTCTTGTCGCGCATGCGGTTGTACATAATCAGATCCTGAATCAACGCATCCATATCATCGCATTCGAGCACCAACGGGACGCGCCGAAACATTTCACGCAAAGCGTTAATGCCGACTGCAATCACTTCGGACGAGCACCGCTCGGTCACGAAGTTATTGGCAATGCTCTTGACAATCGGGAGCAACTCCTCAGGCGGCACTTCGTCGTGGCACGACTGCACGAGGTACGCGAGGATCTGCGTGACGTTTTGCTGGTGCGATTGGAGGTACCGCTGCAATAATGGGTAGAGCGGCAAAAGTACAAGCTTGTGGAAGCCTGCAATGCGGCCGATAAAGTTCATCATAAGGAGCTTGACTTCAAAGCGCTCGGTGCAGCCTTTGAGGACCTTGAGCTGTTTCTCGGCCACGCCTTGGGGGTCGTTAAGCAGCTCAATCGCAGGGAACGTGGCCGTGAAATTCATGTCGCGGTTGCGTGCGCGTTTGTTTTTCTTGAGCGATTTGATGGTGTCGCGCTGGCGTTTCTTGGTTTTCTTGGAATGGTTGTGGAAGTCGACTTCGACGGTTTTCTTCTTCTCTTGCTTGACTTTCTCTTCTTCTTCCAAAATGTCGTCGTCAATGCCCAAGAAGAAATTGATCGCCATGACCAAGAGCTTGGTGTTTTTGCTGGTGCAGGCCGTGGCAATCACATTGGCCGTGCGCGTGTCATGCCACACCTTGCGCTTGAAGAGATCAACCAGCACTTGCAGCGACTTGACCGCAGCAGTCTCGTTCTCGTCTTGGAGCATATCAAACAGAAAATTCTGCAGAGCTTTGTTGACTTTGATGTTTTTGCTGGCGGCATTCAACTGGCGAATGTCTGAGACAATGTGGTTGTAGAGCAATTCGCGCAGCCGTTTGTCGGGGCACCGAAACAGCTCGAAAAAGAGCTTGAGCAGCGTAATGGGATCGATCAAGGCGCGGTTGCGCATGAGCATGAGGGCCTGCACCAGCGTCTTGCGGAGGTCTTGCTCGAGCACGAGGTAATTGTCGCGCAGCAGTTTCATGAGCTGCTGGGGGAACTCGGCCATTTCCACGGGGTAGCATTTCGCGACGTGGCTCAGGAACGAGACGAGCGCACCAAAGTGCGCCGACTCTTTAGTCGGCTGTAGTTCAAAGAGTTGGTACTCGCTTTCGTAGTGGCGCAGCTGCATGAGGAACTCGGATTTGTACCCGTCGGGATCGCGCTTGACCATGTTCTGCAGCTGCGGCAGCTTGCCGATGACATCGGGACGCGACGCGTTCACGGCCGACATGCTGGCGATGGAGAGAAGACCAGGCGCCGTTGGGGAATGGGGGCCAAGAAGAAGAAGAGTCTTTTGGCCTCGCGTCTTTTGATGTGCCGATGCTAGTCCCCCACAAGACCAACCATTCCACCAGCAGCTTCACTCGAATAGAAGGCCCTTGATGTCCTATTTTAGTGCACGTGGATACATTCTTAGGTGCGTATTGCTGTTCGATAACGTACCTAGTGAACAGCTCCGCTGCGTCAACATACACAGAACGCAATGGAGAAGATGGTGACGTTCCCCGCTGCCGGCGCGTGCGTGGAGCTGCTGCTCGCGCAGAAGAAGGACGCCGTGTACGAAAGCGAAGTTAAGAACTTGCTGCGTGATCTGCTCGAGCGCTGCTTTGGGACGCACTTGCTGTCGCAGCTCCTGCCAGAACTCACGTCGGTGTCGGCGCTGTTCTATTATTTGCTTGTGCTGGGCCGTAACAAGCCGCAGCAGACGCTTGGCGAAGAGTACTGCGATGTCATGCGCGTCGTGAATAATACAACAACAGATACCAAACTGCCCGTTGTCCAGAACGTCGGGTTTGCCCGTCATTTGGCGTGGCTCGCGATTGCTGTGCTGCCGCAGTATCTGTCAGCACGGTCTCAGACCGGATGGCTCCACCTCTCGCAACTCACGTCTTCGCCACGCGAGCGCATGGCACAGCAGCTTCGCCTGCAGCAAGCCGCCGCTGCCACGTCAAGCCAAATGGATGTGACAGCAACGGACTCCACCCCGCAGCTCATGGAGACGAGGACGCGATCGCTGCTCGCACACGTCGACCGCGTGGTTGCCTTCGTCAAGGCAGTGGCGGCAGCACTGCAGACCAAGCTGCTGCCTGCTGGCTACGAATGTTCGGTTCCATCCCTGCAACATTGGTTGTCGCAGCTGCACCTCGCGGCGTTCTACGTTTCAGCTAAATTCCTCCAGGTCGCCAAGCGATGTGCGAATATCGAGTACATGTTTGTGCGAAAGGATCTCCACCCAGCACTCAACCTCTCGCTACTGGTACGTCCAAAGTTGGGGACTGATAAGGTTAGAAAGTGCTCATTTTCCGCTATGGTAGGGCTACCTCATGACGATTCGCCTAGCGTCGTCGGCCGTGAGCGAACTCCGCAGCATCCTCAAGATGCACAAGGCCGAGGCCAATCTCAAGCTCGACAACGCCACCATCTTTCAGTTGAATGGACCCACCGCACGCGTCCCCACCACCGTATCATCTCCTGTGGAACAGTTCTCTGTGCACGAACCTCGCGCACGCACTAAGAAATGTGCGCTCTGTCTTGGCGAACGCATGTCGCCGGCCACAACCCCGTGCGGCCACGTCTTTTGCTGGGACTGCATTGTCGGCTGGTGCCAAAAGAACAAACCCGAGTGTCCGATCTGTCGTCAAGAAGCCCATCCGCAGCAGATCAAATGTGTCTACAATTACAATTAGTTTTTTCGTCGCTTCTTGTCGCCCGCTTTGCGGTCTGGTGTAGTAGTACTATTACTACTCCGCTTGGAGGTAGTAGTATTACTACTACTGGCCATTTCGTTCTGACGTTCGGTTAGGGCCTCGGCGTACACTTGATCGCGGCTAAGGGCACTGTTGATGAACCTTTTGGATGCTTCCTTGTCCAGCTTGAGCGAGGGACCCTTGGCGAGCTCCTCCGTGTCTTTAATCTTCTTGATGAACCCCTTGACGCGTTCCTGCGCAGTGTGTTAGTCGCTGTTACTCTAGCTCTCCAACGGGCCGAAACGCACCAGCTCTTGCTTGACGTGGGTCTGGCGAATGTCCTTGGACGAGACGCCTTGTGTTTTTAGGTACACATACAAAAGCGCATTGATCGAGTACGCTGCAGTACATCAATCGCATGTGAGCCATCAGCTCAATTGACCAACACCATTCTCCATTCGAGTTAGACGCACCCAACGACACTTGCACCTTAGCCTTGTCAATGGGCGTAAGCTCATGGAGAAATTCTTCCAACGACTTGTCGCCGAACACTTTGAGGTGTTCCTCCACGGTCGCGAGCGTCTGGTCCACGCTCGCGAATGCTTCCAACGCCGCTTCGCTCATTTTCGTTCCGATGAAATTGACGATTCCTGGTTGGTCACCACCACCAACACTGATAACCGCAGCGGTTCGTAACTATTTTGGGTACGTTACAACACTGGGTAATCGCTTAAAGACATGTAAGTTACACATCTGCATTACGTAATTATGGAATTTTAGAGACAAAAACGTGTTTTGAAATATAAAAATCCAATTAGACGATCGTCGCGCTGTTATCCTTCCGCTTCTTTGTGGCCTGCTCGTCAGTCGCTGGTTCCTTCGACATGATCGCCGAGAACAGCAGTCGCTGCATCTCGACCATGTCGTCCATCTTGGCAGTCAATTCGTTAAACCGGCGGTCCATGATCATAAGCATTTTGACCATGGTCGAATCGTCCAGGCCCGGCGGCACAGCCAGAGACTCACAGGCCATTGCGGCGGCTGGCCGCTTTGCCCGTGCCTGGGTTGGTACTGGTACAGGTGCCGATGCTTGTGCTTGTGCCGGCACTGGTGTTAGTGCTGGGGTAGGCACTGGTGCTGATGCTTGCACAGCAGTCGCCGTTGGTGGTGGTAGTGGCAGTGGTGCCGTGGGTTCACTCACAGTGACTTCTGGCTCAACCAATCGCGGCGGCTCGGCCGCAAATACTGATGCGGTCGTAAGCCCAACCGCCATGGCGTCTGCGACCTTCTTGGCCACGTCCAGCGATGCGCGCTTGACTGGCTCGGCCTTGACCTTGGATGTGCTGCCGCCCATGAGCTCCATGGGCGATGCGGTCGCACTGGCCGAGTCGCTGTCGGCGAGCGGCTCGGTCTGCGCGACTTCGAACTGACGCCGGTGGTCCACTGTGTACTCTTCGCCTTCGCGCAAGTGGGCTTTGACAAAGTGGCCCTTAAACTTCTGCGTGCGCATCTTCTTTTCGCAGCCAGGGTACATACAGACAATGCCGTTCTTGTGCTTGTTGCCGGCCATGCTCGAGCGGCAACTTGAACTTGTCTGCGCTGGACGTGCCGCGAAGGGGTACTAACTAACCCCTGCGGCTGGCGAGGTTACACCCGAACTGCGAAAGGGAAGGGGGCGGGCAAAAAATCCAAAGTGAGTGGTTACTCCAGAATCTCTCTCTTTACGAGCCACCAAACGTGAGGTTGATCCTCTAATGGAGCATGTAAGGTTTTATTATATCTCCGAACCATATATTAGGCTTCACAGAAAATGCACAATTCAAACACCATGGGCTTATTTGGCTGCCTGTGTCGACGCCTTCGATCGGAACTGGCGACGGATCGAGCGCGAGAAGTTGTCATTGGAGAACGCCACGAAGAGCATCCCCACGACTAAGATCAGCAGAAACATCGAGCCGCCGCTGAGCTGCGGGCCACCCACTGCATCCAGTGGGTCGTCCTGACGGAAGCGCATGCCGTCACCGAGCTTGTTGGCTTGGAGATTCGGTTTGCCGGCCTTGTCCAGCAGATCCTCGGTCTCTGGATCCAGCTCTCCGTTTGGCGAACGCGTCGCCTTTGGTAATAGCTTCCACGTGTGGTGCATGATCGCCTCTACTTCGGTCGCGTCCGCGTAGGGGACCCAGTGGAGCTGGTGGCACGACTGCGAATCGTTGCGGCCTGGCACAAAGGTCACGCCGGAAAAGTCGAGGTATTGCTGGAACGTCCGTACGGTGCCAAACGCATACTTGTCCATCTCGTAGGTATCGACTGGCCCTTTGAACGGCATGCCGACAATGAGTTTGAACCGGTTTGCGCCCATGTCACTCTCGAGCGACTTTTGCTTCTGGTCCACCTTGACATGCTCAAACCTATCAATTGCCACCAGATCCACATGAGTGACGGATATCATCATGGAGAGGAATGAGAGAGACGTACCGGGCAGGGACCTTGGAGTAGTTGTGGTACACGACCGACCCGAGGGGACTGGGCGAGTAGAGGTCGTACCCATGAGTCCACAAGTGCGACGCGCGCAAAAACTCTTCGCCGTCAAACATCCACAGTGTGTGGGAATCAATGAGCACCCGCCGTTCGGCGTGGCACTTGCTAAACGACAGGCCAGCGCCCCACAATGCAGTCATCTGTGGCCACTTGGAGCCGCTGATCATACTCGCACCGATGGTCCGGACGCAGCCATTGCCGCCACGCATGGTCATGCACAAATGCGGCAGCCAACCAGCCGGGACGTTGTTGTCGCCATTTTCCTTGACAAAGTCGTTAATATGGTGGAGGTAGGTTGAGACCACGGCCATTTCGTTGCCGATGCGGGTCCAGTCGGCAATGATATTCTCATCCCATTTGTTGGTGAAAATACTGTGGCCATCGAGCTGGAGACAGAACTCCTCATTGCGCACAAGCTTCTGTTGGTAATGGCGCGCCAACGTTGGTCCACGCGAGTCGTCGGCAAGGCGCTCGTCAATGCGGACATGGTCGCGGTACGGACACGCACCTTTCTCGGGCCAACGCTCGGCCGACATTTTGCAAAACTCTTCAATACACTTGGCATCGCCGGGGTTCACTTGGTCGACGACCCCAAAATACAAACGCTCGGGGTGCACGGCTCGCGTGAGGCCGGTGAAGATCGTCTTGGCACAGCGGTAGCCATCGCGGAACACTGAGAGGCCAATAAAGACATCATACTCGGCCGGCACACGCGGCGGCGGCGGCCGCAAGTGAGAGAGCTTGGGGTCCAGCGGAATGTGCTGCACGCTCGGATCAAGCGGAATTTTGCGATCGCTTTCGTGGAGCGTGGACGCCAGGCTTTCGCCATCCGCGGCCTGGATGGACGAGGCGGTCAGCGCAATCATCATGGCGCCAAGCGTCGCGAACGAAGTCTTCCGGAGCCGCATCTTTGGATGGATACGAGCGCTGCTTAAGGAGCTGAGTTTGTGGTCAACTCTCTGGATCCGGAACGTTAAAATGCGCGGTTAGTCCTCTCGACGGAGGTGGAGCCCACGCGCCGACTCGAGTCCAGTTTTACTGCTCCCACAGCTGTCCAGACTCTGGACTCTGGATGCTGGTTGCTCCGCGTGGCGGAAGCTCGAATCAAAACGAACTGGAGGGTTTGGGCGTCGACTCAGGAAGTCAGAGAGGGTGTTTCAGAGCACCCACTAAGTACGCTCTGTATTTACGACTGGTAGATGTAAAAACACACTGCCGCACTTTGCATCGTCTCACAGAAACGTTAAGTGCGCATTTTGGCGGGCTTGTCTGCTTCATCTGTTGATGCCGCACTCACTTCAACGCTGGTGCCGGCTATGCTGGCAAAATAGTCCCAGCCACCTATACGTCGTATAATCACTATCAGAATTTCACAACACCACGCAAGCTTCCGGATGCGATACGCCAGACCAAAACAGGCGACTACATGCCATGAGCCACGGGCAACGAGTGCCTTTTGACATCACAAGTAAGTCGGATCGAAGCCTGAACTTGGACTTCCACTGTGTCAGGTAGATCCGGCCAGCTTCTGGAAGTACACATGCTGGAGTAGAGTCATTTGGTATAGCTCCAGGAATCGAGTGTTCTATAGTAGTAGCCTATCGGCTGTCGTTGACTCCCCGCCTCTACCAGCTGGATTCTACAACGTCAGAGGATATTGCCAGCCGGTCTAAAAGATCACTGCATTGGGTCCAGTCCTGCGATTTGCTCGACCTATGAACCGTCAAACTGGACGAACATGAAGTGATGTGCCCTTGGTTAGTCCAGACGAGGACAACATCCGGTAAGTATAAACAAAAACGTGATGTGACTTGACCAATATCCAGCTGGTTTTGCTAACATGACGCGCCACCATGCGGATAGACGCTCCGTTCCAACGCCAACAATTTCAACACGATAGACAGCCGTGCCTTCCAATCCGGAGTCCGGATGATCCAGGAGCTCATTCCTCAAGCCGCCGTCTTCTACCTATTCGCTTTCGGCACTCCTCATGAAGGCCATTCGTGCGCTATGGAAGCTCTCGGTCGTCGCGCTGCTGGTCATGGCTTCAACCACTGTGGTCCACACAGATGGAGCCGTTGTCGCGCATAACATGACGCGCCGACTGAAGGACTGTAAGGTGCGTCCGGACGCGCCAACGCCAACGCCAACACCAACAGCAGCGCGAACAATAGCCCCGGGACCGGCAGCGAATGATGCCGACGATGATGATAATGTTGCACCATCCCCGGTTCCAGTGACAAAGACAAAGGCTCCAGTTGCCAACAACGCCACTACCAGTCCAGCGTCCATTCCAGCATCGGCTCCAGCAAAGAACTCCAAGCTGTGTGCAGTGCCCAAGGTCACAGTTAGCGAGATTGACGTTGGCGTGTCAATAGAGACCAACGAAGACGAAGCCGCACTCAAGCTCCTTGCTGTAACCGCCAAGCCCAGCGGCGGTGCGTACGTCGCTTTCCACAGTGGTGGCAAAACCCACGTGGTCGAGCTCGATGCCGGCGACAAGGTCGTGAGCACCTCCCACATCATTATTGATGTCCACGACTTTGCCGACATCTATGCCGACGACAAGGGCTTCGTAGTGCTCGCGACACGTAACGCCGAAGGAGGAGGTACGCTTAATTGTGGTAACCCAAGTAATCTCTGCGGCGCTGTGCCGAGCCCTGCGGTGCCGTGCTACGACATGTACTTGATTCGTTACGAAGGCGGTAAGGAAACGTGGGCGACCAAGCTTACGACGTCAAGTGCCGCGCTGCCGCCGTACTCGTCGTCCAAGACAGGTCCAGACGTGTTTATGATCTGGTGGTACGCCCACCACGGACGGATTGCGTTTGACGGCACGAACTGGGCCGCGTACTTTGGGGCCGCGATCTCCACGTCGGAAGGCGGTTGTATCAACATCCACCAAGGCGATCGCATGCAGCTCGTGGGTCCCACTGGCGCAATTGTCAAGAGCCAGAACGCTTTCGACTGGGGCTGCTCGCACTCGGGCTATGAGCGTGTGCTCTATGACGATCGTGTCAAAGAGTTTACGGGCATTTGCAAAACCGACAACAAAAACCGGATCAAGTTCCCGACGTCGGATGCGACGATCTATCCCGTGGATCTCGCGGCATCGAATCTTGGGGATATCGTCAAGGACGCGGGCGGTACGGGGTACTGGATGACAGTCAGCAACGGACAGGGCGGCAACGCCAAGGTCCACCTAATGCATTTTACCAAGAACAAGGCTGCGGACCAGGACATTGTGCTTGGTGGAGCCAAGGCGAACGAACGCGCGTGTCACTTGGCAGCGATTGGCGAAGGCGGTTTATTGGCTGCGTGGGAAGGATCGAGTACTGGTGGTGACCTCACGACGGATCGCCAAATGTACGTCCAAGTTCTGAGCGCGACCGATGGGTCCAAGGTCAGCGACGCCACGCCAGTCACCGGCGTCAAGGGCAATCGCTACCAGGCATTCCGTGAATTCCCGGACGGCACCGTCGCCTACGTTGCCAAAGGCTCGAAAGCCACATCGCTCCAGCTACTCCGCATCGCACCGTGTTAGCGTTCGTAGTCCGTTCTGCACACTCGATCTTTCCCTGTTGTCGTTATTCCGTTCGAAAAAAATCGAATGCATCGTTCCGTTTTTTTTCTCGTCTTCTTTTTCGAAAGCACTGTCTCCTCTAAAAACCGGGTTACGCTCTCGGTTCTGGAGTTCGCCGACTAGAAATGCTTGTAGAGAGTGTAGGTAACTCGCTTCCACGGCAGAACGAAACGCAATCCGTTCTAGACGACCAACACTCTTCACCTGCTCTCCCCTCCTTGCTCAGCGTAAAAGGAAAGATCCCGAGCGGAGAACGCATTGTCCTCATTGTGCGTCCTCCAACCTGAAGAAGCAAGAAGAAGAAGCGAGAGGAAACATGGCGGACGCGTCGCCATCCCCCCCTCTCCATCCGTACTACAGCCTCCTACCGTCCTACATCTCCACCGACAGCGTCCTTCAAGAGCGAGACGACTTTGTCACGCGCGTCCGCGAATCTCTGACGGCCCTACAGCATCTACGCACCGCTGGAGAGAGCGACACCTCACTTCTCCAGAAAAAACAGTTCCGTAACATTGAGACGCTTTTCAAGCTCAAGCACGCGCTGCCCCAGGCTCTCCACCGACAGCTGATTGACGAGCTCGTGTGGCATCTCTGGACCAATGACGCATTGTGTATTGTGGACGTGGACCTCGAAGTCCGCGCCGTGCGGACGCTGCGATTGCTCTTCAAGAAATGGAAATCGAGGTATGCGCCAAAGGACGCCACGGCGCTGACGCTCGACTGGCGTTTGGCCAAGCGAGCGATCGATCGTGTGTGTTTTCGCGCACCAGGCCAAGCGCGCGTGGCGAATCCAGCGACGCTATCGATGCTGGCATCGGCCATGGTCGGTTGCGTGGAGAAGGCACGTCCGTGGTTTGGGATTGGCAGTTCGTCCAGTATCGTGGAGGAACTGTGGCACGAATTTGGTCCCGTGATCAACAATGTCAAGTCGAATCAATGCTTCCAAGCGCTTGGGTACTTTACGATGCTCTTCAATATCCCTATGGACGCGAATGAACGCGAGTGGCAAGCGATCGCCGCGCTTGTACCCCAGTGGCTGCAGTCGTGGTCGCTGATATCGCGGTGTGCCGACTGGGACGGCCACTGGTTCAAGTTGTTTGCCCGAATCGCCAAGCGCTTCCCGACGGCTCTGGCGACAAATTTGCACGACGCAATGCGCTTTGTGTTTGCCAAGGTCCACGATCTGCTGAACTTGCCGTCAGACCTCGGTTCGCCGTTTAAGAACAATGCGCGGCCATCGGTCTACAGCATTTTGGATGGTACGAAGCGCTACGACCACGTGGCAATGCGACTGTGTGCGTATTTGCTGGCAAACCCAGACGAAGACGGCACGCCCGCGGTCGTGAATCAGTACATTGTCGAGATCCTCACGATCGTCAAGCCGTATTTTCATCCGTCCAATGCATCGTCGGCTGCCGGGTCGCTGATCAATACGGTCTATTATCTCAGCAGCGCGATCGCTCATCGACTAGGGGCGGAACGTGCGTCTGCAGTGGTGCTCAAGGTGGACTCGTGCCATAAACTGTTTGAGTCACTCCTGCAATTGTCGTTCTACGGCATTTACTCCAAGAACCGGTCAATAGCGTCGCGATGCATGTACGTGATCAAGAGTCTCGTGTGCATCGATCCGAGATACTGCGCACGACCTGTTTTGGAAGAGATGGTCAAGGCCCTCGACCCGCGGGCCCTAAGCCAATCGCACATGGCACCTGCCGCGATCTCGTCGCTGTCGGTTTTCCTTTACCACCTCATGTGCGGACAGAATCCCGAGGGCCAAGGGCTGCTCTTCTCGACCTACTTGGCGCCGCTGCTTCGCTTGACGTTGCCTGGGATTGACGCGAACGACGACACCAAGACAGTGACGACGCTGCGGTTGTACTTTCACGTGCTTTCGTGGCTGCCGCTCGTGAACGACGTGGACAAGAAAGGCGGGGACGACTTGTTGCGTCGCATCGACGCATCGAATGTGCTCTTTCAAGAAATGGAAGCCAGTACATTTGCACCGATCGTTCCAAATGGATCCGAGGTGGATCACAAGATGTGGGAGCTTGGCAGTTTCTTGGAAGAGTGGTCGCTCGCGTTGTTGGATCGGTGTCTGGAATTTGTCCGGACGCGCGCCAACACACAGAGCCACGACTCGGCATCAAAGGGATCCGGTAGCAACGACTCTGCCCTGCGCGAAGACCAAGTCGTGCTTGAAGTACTCAATATGATGAGTCTGCTCTTCACGCAGATATCGCCGTCGTTGTATTCGCAAGCGCTTCGAAAGACTTTGGCGTTTGTGGCCAGCTCGTTCTTCACCTCGGAGTTTGGTGGGAAAGTGATTAGCTTGCTCGTGTTCAACTGTCTCCAGGGCAACTTTCAAGAAGCCCTCCCCCACTTCGTGCGATTGGCACTCGACAAGTTGCACGTCTCAAAGGCGAACACGTTAATGACGAATGAGAAAGTCTGGTATCTCCGCATTCTGAATGGTGCGGTATGCGCCAACGATTCGAGCACCACGACGCTCCTGGCTTACCGCGAAGAAATACGGGCCACACTGACCCAGTACCTGATCCAAGAAGAAGACAAAGAGGTATACGAGGTGACGGGTCGGGTTTTGGAAGATTTGCTCCATGCACTTGTCGGAGTGTACCCGCTGGATTTCCGCTCGCTGCCTCGTGATGAATGGACAGCAGCGACAAGTCCATCGACAAGTATGTTTCAATTCTTGGGCGCTGCAATTTCGTGGAAACGTCTGAATGTGCAGTGGCATGTACCGAACGAAGGCGAGCTTGCTTTTGCCCAAGACCTTTTGCAAGACCATTTACTGGACACGTTTGCAGTGTTAGCGAAGCTGAGAGAAAGCGGAAATGTGGAGGTGCGCGAGTGGTTGCCTCATGTAAAGCGCGTGTACGTGAGTGTCCGCGGCGCAAGAAACGTGTTTGTGGACAAGACGGGTGGTCGGAGTGCGCTTCAAGCCGGCTCGTTGCCCATGCTCGAGCGCGGTTGTGGCGCTAATTTAAAGCTTTTGGATACAATGGTTGCCCTCAAGTCGCGCGTACTGTCGGAAACCCATGCAATTGTTGACCACTGGCGATCACATGGCCAAAAGGGTGTCACGGAAAACCAGATCTGGAAGGTTTTACTCAAGGTGATGAAGCAACTCCTGGTGTGGCGTGGCAGCCACATTGGAAACCATCGGTCCAAGGAGAAGCAAAACATGTACATCAAGATGATGACGACTGATGTGGTGTCCCAGCAGCTCCGCAAGTCGCGTCGTTTCGAGCAAGATTCGATGGATACCGTGCCGCTATCTTCGCGCAACGAAATGGTCGAGCGAGTGCTGTTTTTCTACTCGAAACGCAAAGTGCAAGAGCATTTCGAGACGGCGCAGTTTGTTTTGAAGAATGACGCGCCGGAAGCAAGTCTACGCAGTCAGTACGAAGCGTTGCTTCTGGATGTGGACGAACTGACGAAGCACACGTACGAAGAAGTGCGAACTGGTGCGAGCGCCGTGATGCGCGAGAGCCACGAGATATTTGCAAAGTGGATTCACTCCCGCATCTCGGATCATCTCGACATTCTGGAAGGCAAGATTGTCGACGACAAAGGCCATGTGAAGGAAGAGACCATATCCGGAGCACTCGAGTTTCTGCGTCGACCGTTGGTCGTATCGTACTTCTGGAAGAGTCGGGGTCTGCTGCTTGAACGTGCGTTGAGGGCTGCACTGGGAAGCAATGATATCGTTGTCAAGAAGATTGAGACAGAGGCGAGCAAAGCCAAGACCGGTGCCAAGATTCAAGTGTTCTTCCTCTCGCTCATGGCAAGCTGGCGCTATGTTCGTGAAAAGTCCTCGGATAAGCTGATCGCTGGGCTCTTGGCGTCGGAGCCGCCATCTACTGAACACTGGAAGCAACAGCTAATGCATCTCGTGTGTTTCTTTCCGTTACTCCAGCCCCAGGAAGTGCCATTGCCCATCAGCTTGTGGCAGCTCGTGATCCGACGCCTTGAACATGACGTGCTGCCGGTGCGACAAGTTGCCATGCTCCTCCTATCGCAACTGGTCAAACTGGAAAAGTTGCACGCTGCTACAACCGGATCATCCGATACAGAGGTAACGACGCTGCTCTTTTCGGAGGCGACGCTCAAGGTCATGGTCACGTCTATGGTGGAGAACCATCGCAATACACACCGCTTTTCGGCCTCCGCGGATGGCCAGCACGCCAACTCCGCACCAAGCGATTGGTCGTTTGGCGTGAATGAGGTCATTCGGAACCTCTCCAACACGGCCAACGCGTACCCGAAGCCACCACCGCTTTCCTCGATCCGACTACTAAACCACACAAGTGATGCGTTCAAAGATATTCATTTGACACACGTCAAGCTCGTGCAGCGGCTGACGCGGCTCAATCCGCGTGCAATTTTGCAAGACTGCGTGTTGGCAACGCTGGAGGAGCTCACGACCCGCATCGACACGAAGGTGTCGGACGAAGACCGTCAAGCATCGCTCTCCACCCTGGGAGAGTGGGTGAGTGGTGTGTTGCGATCAGTGCTCAAGCTGTCAAGCGAAGAAGATGCACTTGCTGCCTCTGGTGTTTCCTCCATTCTAGATATCGTGAAGAAGGTACTCCCACACGTCAATCTCGCTGTCGTGGAGCCATGGGCTCAAGTGCTGTACTACGTCTCACGGCCCGCAAGTTCAAGCGGTTGCTCCGATAATTTGCAGCTTGCTCGACTAGAACCGGTTGTGGGATATGTGCTTAACGAATTTGAAGCGTCGTTTGCGCGGGCTTCCGTCGACGACTATGCCGACCAAGTCAAGTGGCTGAGTCTCATCGAACCGCTGCTCGTGCACCTGCTTGGCTCTAGTGACACGAGGCTGGCGACCCTGCAAGCAACGATTCGGAGCTCGGTTATTGGCGTCATGGGCACGCATGCTCTAGCGCATCGATACAAGATGGTTCGCGATCGTGCGGCCAAGACGCTTTACATTCTAGACGCCAATGATCATGAGACGGCAGACTTGCGAGGGACTACCGTACTGCTGAACAAGTTGGTGGCGTTGACCCAAGTCGACTCGGCGAACGATCCCATGAGCCCCGATGGCACAAACGAAGATGACACGGTGCTCACTGCCAAGGAAACAGCTATGCAGTGGCTGGTCTGCACCGATCGACACGGCGAACCACGCGACTTTGTGCGTGTCATGAAGTCACTCTTTCCGATTGCCTTTTTGAGTCAGAGTCACGCGAAGGTCGAGATCGCACTGCTGGCCAAGAACACAGCGAACGCACTCTCGCTGTCACTCCGCCTTCACGCCCCTCCAGCAGATGTTGAGGCATCAACGCACTTAAATGACTTCATGGAGATGCTGGAGCATCTGGCTGCCCATGACTTGTGGAAGACGCGCGCCGGTGTGCTTCGCTTTCTGACGTTGTTCACTTTTTACCACTGGATTTTTTTCTTGCCCGAGCAACAAGAACAAATCCAGAAGCTCATCACCAAATTCCTCGCCGACGAGCAGCGGGAGATCCAAGACATGGCCAAATATGCCTTACGCAGTCTTGCCCACATCCAACGTCCTGCAGCTGTCGCGGCATTGAGTCGACAACTGACCGAAGTCGCCCAGGATTCCCGCGTAAAGCACCCCAAGCTTGTTCGCCGTCTACAAAAGCAGGAGCACGATCAGCCGAGAGACACGGAGGAGCTCGAGAAGACGCGGTCGCGCATCAAGACCAACGAAGTGAAGATGGCCACGAGCATTCTCGGCATGAGTGCGATCGTGCTGGCGTTTCCATATTCCGTGCCCGATTTCGTGCCGCCGCTGTTTGAAGAAATGGGCCGGTACCTGTACATCAAGTACTCGACACCGACAGTCTCGTACCTTGAAAAGTCGGTCAAAGACACACTGCTCGAGTTCAAGCGCACGCACCAAGACAATTGGCTCGAGATCAAGAACAGTTTTACGCAGCAGCAACGCGACGTCTTTGAAGACGTTGTGATCTCCCCCAGTTACTACACGTAGATATACGATTTAGAGAGCGAAGTAGATCATGCACACATGAACATTTTCTGGCAGAAGATCGACCAGTGTTGATGGTCCCTCGTCTCACCTCTGAATCTCTGAATCGTTTCGGTTGCCTCCATGTTGTGCATAGAAAAGCCCAAGAGTTCAGTCTATCCACTCTCTATAAGAGAGTGTTTGTTGCCACCTCTCGGTTTTTGGGGGAAATCATTTTTCCTCCTAAAACCGATTCACACCGGATCTCTTCGGTTTCCCCCTCCGTGACATACGCAGACTTCAAACCTCCCTCCCTGAATATGCGCATGCTGCGGTCGCTTCCGTTGGCGTTGGCGGCATTGGCAGCGTTGGCGTTGGCGCCACATGCAGCCCACGCCGCCAGCGACCTTGAGTCCGAAATTGGCATCATCAACACGCACCGGTCGGTGAAATTGGATCCGAGCGTCCAGCACATTCCCCTCGAACCTTCGCAATCGCACTTGCGGCCGCCGCCGCCGCGCGTGCCCGCAACTTTCGACATCTTCGTGGGCCTCTCGGTTTTCCGCGACGGCTACCGTTGCGCCAAGACCATGGTCACAGGCTTTAAGCGTGCGACGCACCCCGAGCGAGTCTACTTTGGGGTCGTCGACCAAGTGAACCCCGGCGATGACAAGTGCATTGTCGAGTTTTGCAAAATGGCGGCCACTGAATTCCCCGACAAAGGACCGTGTCCGTACCGCACCCACGTGCGCATTGACGAGCGCCTTGCCGACGACTCGCGTGGTCCGACGTTGGCGCGGCATTACCAACAAAAACTATTGCGCGACGAGGAATTTTGTCTGCAACTCGATGGCCACAGCATTTTCACCAACAAATGGGATGAGAATATTATGTCCGAGTGGACGCGCGTCGGTAATGAGATGGCCGTGCTCTCGACCTATCTCCACCACGTCCACGACTATGTCAAGGACAATGGCGACAATGCGCCGCCCGATTCACTGCCGCATTTGTGCTCAACGATCCGTGGGTCGGGTGGCCTCGTCCGCAACGAAGGCGCGAGCATGATCACGCGGCCCAAGTGGCCACAGCTCAGTGCGTTGTGGGGCGCTGGCCTGTCGTTTAGCAAGTGCCACGCCGAGCGGCGGGTGCTCATTGATTCCCACACACTGTGGATGTTTGACGGCGAAGAGTTTTTGCGCGCGTCGCATTTGTGGACCCATGGGTACGACCTCTACTCGCCAAGTCTCCTCGGGTCGGTCGTGTACCACAACTACTCCAAGGTCTCTGCCCGGTACGTGTTTTCGTTTACTTTTGAACTTCTTGCTTCTTGGCACTTACCGAATCGTAATCTCGATATTTAGCTTTGAGCATGTCAAGGTGGACCAGAAGAAAAAAGCGCTCGAGACCGAGCATGCCCGCAATCGGTTCAAGCTGATCACCGGCCAAGACTTTGTCGGGGAGGTGGATGCACGGGAGATGGCAACGTTTGGGTTTGGAACGGTCCGCAGCTTTCCTGACTACTTGGCGTTTTCGGGCGTGACCTTCGAAGACGGCAAGACCGACAACGACACGTGTCGCCAGCTCCACTGGGTGCCGTATCGCAATGCGACCGACGTTGAGCAGCTTGTCGGCGGTGGCTGGCGATTACAGGGTCTAACGAGTGAAGCCCCCGCCCCCGCCACCAACCAGCCGGCGAAGCCTGCGAAGCCCGGGACTAAGACCCACCCGAATCCCAACGGACCGGACGACCCAGTCGAGCCCCAGCACCTCGACATGCACGGCAAGGCTGGGGCCGGTGTCGATGGTGATTTGGTGGATGCGGATGCGGATGCGGACACTATGCACCCCAGCCAGAAACCGATTGGTGGCGTGCCGGTCCCTCCGACGGGGGCGAACGGACTGGGGGCCTTTTTGTTTTACGGGTTGATTTTCGGCGGCTTTGTGTACGTGGTCATGGCGAACGATGGCGTGCGCTGGCGCATTAGCAACCTCTGGGACTCGAACAACGTCCATGGTCTCCACAGCCGTGTATAAGCGAGAAAGAGAAAGAGAGTGACACAATAGAGGTGGTGCGGTGTATTCCAGACCCACTGTGTTTTCGTTTATCCCTAGCGGACCTGCTGGAGCAAAGAGTCGAGTGCCCGCGTGGCCGTGGGACTGAGGTCGTCTTGGTCCGTGGCATTCTCCCGCAGTGCTTCCAACAGCTCGACGGCATTCGCATTGTTGCGGCAGCTCGCGACGTTCTCGGCGTGGCCCGTGATCGTGCTTTCCAATGCCAGCAAAGCGTTGGTCTGGAGCGTCTCGTCGTCGGCAAACACGTGCTGGAAGAGCAGACCCAGGCCGCCGGCGTCGGCGACCATCGACTGGCTCGCATGATTCTGATGCACGCCGTGATGGATCGCCCACGCGGCCGAGCTGCACACATCGTCTGGGTACGATGGCGACACCAAGAGAATAAGCTCGGGCAGAGCACCGGATTCACGCAGGGCATCCTGGGCCGAGGCATCGTGGTCGGATAGTATGTTGCCCACTGCAAAAGCCACGGCACTGCGAAGGGAGTCGGCTACAGCAGACATGGCAGCATTAAGTCAGCACCATCCGCACGGTATGCACATACGAGTAGAGCAAGCCTCACAGTAGTCGCTGGAGAGCAGGGAGCAGAGGGTCATAATGCGGTCGATCTCGCAGAGCTGCTGACGGCCGCGCGTGGAGCCGGCAATGGTCGCGAGGGTCGTCACGGCCGCGCGCTGGATCGCTTCGTGCGGACTCGCCAGCACGCCGAATAGCGGCTCGACGACCTCAGCGGACGCTAGGGGAAGCTGTGCCGATGGATCGAGCGCGAGGTTGCCGAGTGTGAGACAGGCCGCCGCCTGCAGTCGCGGGTCGGCGTGACCAAGGTACGTGGCGATCGTGCCTAGCGATTGTATCAGATACCATAGAAGACAGAGAGAGAGAGACTAGTGAGACGCACCGGGAGCCTGTAGACGCAGCAGTTCTTGGGCGATAAACGGCTCGGCGCTGAGCTGAATGAGTGCCAAGTACGTGGGCACGTGAAAGTCGGTTAGACGCGCATCGTCGAGCAGCTGCAGGAGGGACGCAAGGACGTTGCTCTGGATGATCTCCAAGGCCTGGGCCTCGCGCGCGTCCGTCGAGCCTGGACGGATCACAACACTCTGAATGGCATTGACCACAGGCTCACGGTCGCCCTTGATGTCGACGCTGCGCAGCTGCTCGGCGAGCTGCCAAATCGACGGCGAGTCATCGCCGGGCGTGGAGCAAAGACGACGGCGTTCTACGCGGCCGAATGGGACCAAAATTCCATGTGCAGAAGCGCTAGCCGCAAAGCGATGGGTACACACTAGGCCGTGGGTAGTGGCGGCGCGGGAAGTAGCTGGAGAGCGGCGAAATGCGGCGCGCGCCGCGGCGGCCGCTGACCGTCTCCACACGTTGATGGGCATTGCGATCTGTCGAATCAAAGCGAGCTCTACATGCCCACTAAGTACGTTTTGCTAAGTGCGATTTCGTTTAAGTGCGGTTTATGGCGGCAACTCAAATTCGAGCCATTTGATCAAGCACTCGCAATTGAAAAACCATGGGCAAGAACCGCCACTCCAAGGACCGGCTTTACGTCACGCAGACCGAGCACAAGTACCTCTACGGCGGCAAGAAGGCCGAGATCAAACGCGCTTATCGCCGTACGTCTAAATGAGCCGTTTACGGTGTCTAACGACCGCAAAACGGCCACGGAAGAGAGGTTTGAATTTAGCACACTCATTATCGGATTGTCGATCTTGCAGGCCTCCCGTACGACTGCTGCGCGATCACACTCACACCATTCAAAGTACGTCCACACGTGACTAGCCTCTCTATCTTGAAATCTGCATACTGATCACTAGTTCCTCCTATTTAGAACCCCGTGACCACGCGCGAAGGCCATGTCTTTGACCTCGAAGCCGTCGTCCCGTTTGTCAAAGCCCACCACATCGTACGCCGTCTGTTAGTCCCCTCTCTTGCATCGCCAAACCAACTCTCTTGTGCGCTTTGTAGAACCCGGTGAACGGTGCCCCCTTGGCTCTCAAAGACCTCGTGCAGCTCAAGTTCAGTCGCAACTCGGACAACTCGTACTTTTGCCCCGTGACCTACAAAGTATTCACCAACAATACCAAGATCGCGGCCATTGCAACGACTGGCAATGTATTTGCGTACGACGCGATCGAGGAGCTCAACCTCAAGCCCAAGAACTGGACCGATTTACTCTCGGGCACGGCATTCAAGCGGAAAGATATTATTATTCTACAAGACCCAAACGATCTCGCGCACCGCGAGATTGAAAATTTCGAGCACTTGCGACTCGCCAAGCAAAAAGACGAAGAATCATCAGCAGCCACGCACATTCGGACGAACGCCGCGACCGATCGGATCCTGAAAGAATTGGAAACGAAGAAAGAACAGCAACGCATGGTCAAGGACAAGATGCAGCGAGGAGAGACGCAGGGCGTGAGCGAGCGCGAGCAGATCATTGCAACGCTGACGCACAGCAAGCCGTCGGTTGCGTCTGCGTCTGATTCTGCATCGGTGACGAGTTCTGATAAAGCCAAGCTCACGTTTTCGAGCTTCACGACCGGCGAAGTCTCGCGGTCATTTACTTCGAGCGCTATGGTGCCGGTCACCCAGCACGCGGCCATGGCTGCGACCCAGACCGAGCGCCTCGACGAGCGCTGGCGCGTGGTCCGCAAAATGAAAAAGAAAGGCGTCGTGCGTTTGGAGACCACGCTCGGCGATTTGGAGGTCCACATTGATTGCGATTTTGTGCCGCAGACGGCCGACAATTTCATGAGTCTCTGTGCGACGCATTACTATGACGGCGTGTTGTTTCATCGTGTGATCCAAGGCTTTATGCTGCAAGGTGGCGATCCCACGGGCACGGGCCGTGGTGGCCAATCGATCTGGAACAAACCGTTTCGCGATGAAATCGATTCGCGCTTGAGTCATGACGCTCGTGGCGTCCTCAGTATGGCGAATGCTGGGCCGGGCACCAACAAGTCGCAGTTTTTCATCACATTCAAGGCGACGCCGCACCTCGACAAGAAGCACGCAGTCTTTGGCCGGGTCGTGCGTGGCCTCGACGTCCTCGACGCGTTTGAGCAGCTCGATACGAGTGCCGACGACCGGCCGCGTCGCGAGGTCAAGATTCTCAAGGCCCATGTGGTCGTGAATCCGTTCAAAGAGTACGAAGACGCACTGGCGCAAGGGACCGATGTATTCGCCATTGCAAAAGCCACGAAAATGGAGGCCGAGCGCGTCAAGGGCACGGTGCTCAAGGTCGGCGATCAGTGGGTCGCGTACGATGCCGAAGGACTGGATTTGTCTAAGTTCCAGCAGCCAAAAGATGGAGGGGCAGCCGATGCAGGCGTGGGCAAGTACCTCAAGACGAGTTCGAGTACCAACGGGAAGAAGCGATCGCAGCCCGAGCCAGAGGGTACGGAAGGGGGTACGGATACGCCCGCGGCGGTGGCCGTAATGCCCATGGTGATTGAAAGCAAAAAGACCAAACAGGTGAAGCGTGGTGCGGGTGGATTCGGAGACTTTTCGGGGTGGTGAATGTGGTCTCCAAGATAACTCGGTAGTAATACAATATCACTCCTATTTGGCCACGACGACGATCTATATTTGCAGGGGTCGCACTTCACACGCACACGTGGGGTTTCATGTCTAGGTGACGTAGAGGATTGCAAGAGCATTCTCGTTGCCGGGTGGTCGCGTGGTGGGTCATGGAGAAGTATCTGATTGACAAAGTTATTGGCGAAGGTACCTACGGCATTGTCTACCGCGCAACAGAGAAGGTATGGCCATCAATTATTCCACCCACTGCTATAGGCGTAGACAAACCCACGACGTGGTATTGTAGGGGTCGACTGACCACGTCGCGATCAAGAAATTCAAGACCGTGCAAGGTGCAATCCCTCCAGGCGGGTTGAAGCTCTCCTCCTCTGACGTGACGTGGGTATCTGCAACAGATGAGCAGCTCTCGAAGCGAGAGATCCAGGCCTGTTCGATGCTGAGCCACGCCTTCATTGTGTCCTATCGCCACAACTTTCGCCACGACGGATTGCTGCATCTCGTCTTTGACCACGTGCCCGATAGCATGGACAAGGTATGGTCCCTCGTGAGTGTAGACACCCGTGGACGAATCCTTTAATATTAGAGGCTGGATGCTTCTACTAGCTGCTGGCTCGCAATCGCCGTGGCGTTAAGCCCGCGCTGGCCCAGCGATTGATCTACCAACTCTGCCAGGCACTGCAGTACTGCCACGCCAGTCGCGTCATCCACCGAGGTGTGTGTAATGACCAGCGCTTCGGGAATTTTATCAGTGGGCTCATGGTGGGATTACAAACAGACGTCAAGCCTGACAACATCCTCATTGACGACAACGGCGACATCCACCTCTGTGACTTTGGCGTTGCGCGCACGATCCAGTTTGAAGGGGATCCGCTGAGCGACTACGTGGCCACGCGCTGGTACCGTCCGCCCGAGCAGGAACTGAGGTAGAGTACCTAGAAATTTTGCCTCGGTCTCACATATTCAGAGGACTCATCACAGGGCTGTAGAATGGACCGGTACTCGTTTGACGCTGACATGTGGAGCGTCGGCTGTGTGCTCATGGAACTTCTCACTGGCCGGCCGCTGTTCCCAGGCAACACGCAGATCGATCAGCTGTAGGTTCACGAGTCCTGCGGGCTATCAATCAATAATTCGCTTACTAACTTATTGTAGGAACCTCATCCAAGAGTATCTCGGTCCCCTACCCCAGCCACTAGCATCCCGGCTTCCACGCGGCGTCATCATGGTCAAGAGTGCGACTAAATCGTTCGAGCAGCTCCTCCGCGACCGTGAGCTGCCTGATGGGACAATTGATTTTCTTGTGCACACCATCCACCTCGAGCCAAAGCACCGTATTTCGGCATCAGCAAGTCTTACGCATCCGTTCCTCAAGCCTCTTTACGCTGCTGACCAGCGTGCGCGCAAGCACCGCGAGCAGGAAGAGAAGCAGCGGCGGTCCCGGCAGGTCGGGCTGGTCGGTGCGACCGACAGTGAAGACGGCATTGAAGAAGAAATCCCCGGTGCTCGCCACGCCGACGCCAAGTCACCGGTGAGTACACCGACCTACAAAACCGGTGCACGGTCGGTTGGCTTTAAAGGACTGGGCGATGAGGTGTCTGACGCCAAGTGCACGCGTCGGCACGGGACCCCCAAGCGAGTGCCCGCAAGTGAGACCAAAGCGTATCCGGGAAAGGCCCGTCTCAGCAGCGACAACAACCCGACCGACTGCGACAGCGACGATATCCAAGAGATCATTGAGATGGATGAACCGAATGTCGCCTCTCCCAGTAAAGCAGGGCCCGGTCCACAGCGCGAACCGAGTAGCGACCACCAAGAATGCTACGAAGACGACTTTGAGTGCTGAGCTAATACAAAATTCTAGTAGTTATACGTCACATATCTGAGTTGGGAATGGTACCCCATGGGGTATTACTTATACTACCAATGGAGGTCAAAAAAGTGTTTGGGATCACCATGGCGAATGGCGGATATGCTGCGATCCTCGCGCGGCTGCAGGCGCCGCAGCTGCAGCTCCACTGCGACGAGGCCATGCGGATCGAGCTGATGCAAGTGCGGCTGCGACTGCAGGACGTCGGCACGGCCATGCAGCGGCTGCGCGACGTCGGCCACGCCGCCAAGGCCCTGGGCTCGAACGACAGCGCCGTGCTGTCGGCGACGCTGCTCGCCGAGGCCGAGCGAACGCAGCGCGATCTCAGCCGCGCAGTCGCCGCGTTTGGGTGGGTAGAAGGGACACGTACGTCTCTGTCCGCACCATCACAGTGCTGCAGCTGTGGTGGTCGGGAGACTGGGAAGCTACGAACAACGCAAGAAGACGAAAAATTCCTGAATGACGAGCCGCTCTTGGCCACGCCCGATACGGCGGCGCTGTCGCCACCACGGAGACACAAGCCGCCACGCACCAAGTCACAGCCACAACCACATCCGCCGCATACCAAGCCGCCCCCCAAGGCAGTGCCGCGACGGAAGCTTGTGATCCACCGCAAGAGCATTCAAATGGCCGGAGACGAAGCCGTCGAGACCACGACGCCCACTGCATCAGCAGTGCCGCGTAGGAAACGCCAGCCAACACGCACTGCAAAATCCGAAAAACTACCAGTCAAGAAAGACGAGCCAGATGATGTCGTCATCGTAGAAGACTACCCACAGACCGACGACGACGATGACGAAGAAGGAGACCTCCGCACGCGGCTCCAGCGTAAGATTGATGCGTGCTGGCCGCTTGCGACGGCGCTCGGTGCGCTCGAAATGCAGCAGCGACGCGGTGCCAACTCGACCGACCTCGTGCGCCGCGTCTGTGCGCTGTTTCGGACGCTGCTGGCGTGCGACGTCGAGTCCATGGCGAGCCGCAGCATGCGTAGTGTGTTGGTGAAAGCGCGAGACTCGCTCGCGGTCGCCGTGAGTCTCCTGAGTCTCCACGGCATCAACGACACCAACGCGCCAGCGATCCTTGCGCTCGTCAAGGCCGTGGAAGCCGCGTCCGAAAAGCACGCCACCCTCCAAAAGCACGTTGTACCGTACGTTGCTATGTGGAGGAATGGAGTATGGCGTCCTTGCTACATTCTAATCTTTGTCTGATTCGTTCTGTCAATAGGTTTCGTAATTCGCTGGCGGACATTGAAGTCGCCTTGCTCACGCGCAGCTACGCTAAGTTATCACCGCAGCAACCCCTCAAGGAAACCAAAGCAGCTCTCAAGGAAACCAAAGCAGCCCGCAAGGAAACCAAAGCAGCCCGCAAGAAATTGCGCGCGGGCTAGCTACTGACGCAATTGCTAAAATGTACTAACTTTGCACATTCTGATGAGTGAGAAAGTCCACACACACGAGCTCGATGCCTGCCTTTTTACTGTCTCCTGTGCAGCAGATACATTCCTCCACACGGCCCCACGAGCGAAGAACATTATGAACAACGCGTCCACGGATAAAGCCCCCAGCGGCGACGAAGACGCGTGTCTCCACGAGCAGCACCGCGCACTGCTGCAGGACCTCGAGCGCGTCCACCAACGCCTCACACGCGTGTGTCACTTGACCGACACTGTCCGTGTAGTCGACTCGGCGCGTGCCCACCACCTCGTGTATCCGACCGCCGACGGCCACGGCCTTTCTACTCTCGCGCCCATGGTCCACGAGATGCAGGCAGCGGTTCGAGCGGCAGCAGCAGCCCATGAAGCACGAGTGCTGGAGAAGCAGCAGCAGCAGCGCGAGCAGCGGCGGCTGAGCGTCAAAATGGAAGAGCTAGCAACGCAGTATGTGGACCCACAAGAGACGACCGAGAATGAGGCGACAGTCGACTACGATACCGACGCGACCCAGGACGCCGAGTACATTAGGTACATGCTCGACGTGGACGCCACCGACGAAAAAGAAACGCTACCAAAGTCAGTGGTACGGCTCGCGACAGACACCAAGAGTGTGGACCCATCAAATGGTGTGGTGAATCCATTGGTGGCGCGAGCGAGCGAGTGTCTTCGCCTTTCTCAAGCGTTGACGCAGTGCAAGACCCAGGATATCACAGCAAAGCTGATCGAGGTTTTCAAGACGGTTACGGGTATTTTGATGGATGCCAACACCGAGTATACGTTTCCACGCTCCGGCAAGGTGCGTGGATCGCTCCCTCTGGAACTCTCCACACCACTGGCAGCAGCAGTCGACATCGTAATGGATCAGTTTCTTCAGATGAAGCTCTCGCTTTGTCTCGCACAGTCGGTCCTCCGTCTTCATGCGACCACTATTACGATCCGCCACCCCGAACTGAAAGAACTCTTTGCTACGTACGAGTAGACCCTAAGTGGAATCGGCCCCTATCGGTCTCTTACCCTCTCTGTACTGTTTCTAGTCCGCAGCAGATTCTACGCAGTGTGATCCACAGCTTTGCCGAGAGGCTTGGTGGGATGAAGCGTCCAAGCAGCGATCGTCCAACCGACCTTGACGAGCGTGCGCACGACTGCTTTGCTTTGGCGATTGATCTTCTGACAACACCAAAAGATGATACCAACACAAGAGAGACGCTGATCGACAATGTGTTGCACGCGCTCAAGACGAGCTTCCGTCCAGTGGTGCTGTGCGCACAGAAAACGAAACGTCGCGAACAGCCAGACGCACGACGGACATACGTGGTGACGTGGGCCGGCCGTGTGCTGCTGCTTGCCGCTAGGATCGTCGCTCATGCAATTGCTTCGCTTGCGCTGCTCAAGGCCGATTCGTTTTTCAAGATTCTTCAGCAGATTCAGTCGCGTCACGCGCTGTTTCCCCCGTTGTTTCAACGGTACGTTAGAGTCTTTGATCGCCTACGGTGAGAGGACTAACGTTTACTATGAATCTATAGCGTGTGGACGATTGTTCACGAGGCTCCATTTAGAGGACGTCCACTGCCGGCGTTGGATCTGCTAAGTGCGTCGCGACGCATTCAAGTCTTGTGTGCAAAAGTGGTGACACCCGCGTGACATCCATTCCCCATGCCTCTCATTTGCGCACGTCACAGAATGTAGCCATGTCGTACAAATCATTTGTCTCATATGTCACGTGTTGTACAATTGCCCTACAGCGTTCCTCCCGTCGTCTCGCTTCCGCGCTCCCCAGCCGCTGACGAAGCGGACGGCGGCGCCGCGCTACTGCGATGTATGGACCTGTCACTGTATCGATCGTGTGCGCATCCGGCGGAGAGCCTGCGCCTTTTGGAAACAACACACGGGGCTCCTGCTCGAGTTTCAATACAAAATCAACCACGCGCGCGGAGCGTATCTTCCCTTTTGGCAACGTGCGTATTGCAGCTGCAAGCTCAATCAGGTATTCCAGTTCAGACGGGGATTCGCCTTGGGTGATGGACGCGTCCGGGGTCGAACTCTTCGGAACGCGCTCATGGGTGTCGGTCATTGGACTCGCCAATTGATCTCTGATCTCCTCAGCTATGTCTCGGTACACTGCCAAGGCATTTAGGCTGGGATCTTCTTGAGCGCTTTGGTCATCGCGTCAATGATAGTGTGCGCGAGTGGCGCGGAGAACTGTTGCTGCTTGAGCCAGTGCTGGAGGCCTTTAGAGGCGCTCAGTCACGGTCATGAGGCGCTTGAAACGGCCGTTGGCTAGTGCTCGCAGGCTCTCACCTCTTACCTGGCTCAAGCTCTACAGTGGCGACTATCTACGCCACGGATGTGACGAGATCCAAGAACTGACTATTTGTAAAACATTTTCTTCTGCGCAGCAGCGTTGTCGACCTTTTGCGCCGTAATCAGCGCTTTGGACATTTGGCTCGGAAAAGCGTCGGATCGCATTGACTCGCCTTCGAGCCCTCATGCACAGTCGACGTAGCAGCCGAAAGATTTCAAACGATTGGATCTGCAGCCACAGTGGGCCGCTGCAAAAAAAACGCCATGATCGGCGTGGTCGTTGACGTCTCATTCCACGTGTCGGCGTCCAACGCCGCCGATTCGACTGTATCATTGCAACTTCCAAAGGCCATCTACACAAGTCCCACTCCCAGCTGGGATAAACTTCGCGCAACCTCACCACCAGAGCCACCAGGGCTACCCGTTTGACCCGGACGTCGCCCAAATGCGCATGGGAAGTCGCTCATGGCGCGCATGGGTCTGTCTACGGTGGCGTCTCGCGGGGAGTGGCTGCCAACATTGATGCTCTCTGAGCTCAACCCTTCGCCCACATGCGCATCGCGCTCCGTGGGTTGTCTCCCACCTCAGCAGACCAACCGCCATCGCTCTACTGAGGCACATTTAGGTTTTTATTCGCTTGGAATTCCGAGGCTCCTACGCGCCATCCCGCCGACAGCTTCAGCAGCGGCCACCGTCCAGCCCGTGCGACAGATTGTGAGCCCACCAGCCCAGCTCTGCCCACGTTTTCCGCTCAAGCGTTTTTTTGCCTTGGCGATTAGACGGTCGTGTGATGCCCCCTCGTGAGGACCCACACGATTACTCTCGGCTTCCCAGGCTGTTGCTCAGACGTGTCTGAAAGCCTCTAGGTTTATCTCTAAGCCGTCGGTCGCCTTAGCAACGACCATGAAGACGCACTTATAAATGGGACTCTCCCACGCTCGATGGCGGTCCAACTCAACGTCCACAAAGCAGCACATGGGGCCGGTGCTTCGGTGCCTCGCCAGCTATTAGCAGTAGGCACATCTATAGATGTTCGCACTCAAACGTAACTCAACTGACTCCAACTTAAGAAGAAGACTGTGTCAGTGCGTCTAATTTTTTTCGCTCTCGCGCCTTCCTCCACTGTCCCATCTGTCTCTTGGTCGTCGTCATACCCGCCCTCGCCCTTCCGTTTCACGTCTTTCACTGCAGTCGCTAGCGTCATTCGCTCGTGTTTGGACTCTTGTACGGCGCTTGTGCGTGTCTCCTCGTCGGCCACTTTGCTTGCCCCATCCCGTCGTCGCACACGCTCACCCAGCAACCGCATTCGGTCGATCACATCATCGCGCTGTCCATCGTCGCCATGAGACGGGCGGTGCGGCCCACGTATGCTCGTCCGCTCTCAGCGAGCGTGACGGCCTCGCGCACTTCCTGGAGCCGTTTGTAGGCCGCCAGCAGCTCACTCAGTTCCGCGCGCACGTGCTGCAGTTCATTGCCAGACACGGCGCTTTAAGCTGCGACAGTATGCGAAAGAAGATACCGTCGTCCATCGTGGTGGTCGGGATCATTCGTCCATTGAAATGGATCCGATGACCACCTGTAATTCAACCAAAGCTAATAAAGGAGTGATGGTTCATGTAGCCATGTCGATCTTCATAAATGAGTGAATAGCTCACATCCTGGAATCCTTACAATCAACCCCATGAGATCGTACGCATGCCGCCGTGGGTCGTACAGCCATAGGCAAGTGAACAGCGTACCCCAAGCGCGACAGATCCGCCAGTACTGCGTCCCGCAGCGGCCCAAGTTGAGCAGCGTAGACGTCATTAGACTTTTATCGACATGCGACGTGAAGTCGAGTGAGCACGGCGGGCCACCAGGGATTGCAAAGCCCATGCAATAGATCCGCACCTCGCGTAGCACCCCGTATATCGCACCACTCACAATGGCATCAAGCAGTGGCGTGTGTGAACAGGCGAATATAAATCGACTAACGACGCAAGCCTCTCGACGACTCACCGATAAAAACCAGCAATTCGAGGCGTGGACACTTTGTCAGCAATTCGTAGGGTCGTTGCGCGTGGTCACTGCAAGATCCAGGTGTCGTAAGCGACTGGAACGCTAGTGGGGTCTCGTCGAGCTGGAGGCCACAATCACAATCGAACTGAGTCCGAGTGAGTATAAATCGACGGTCTGCGTTGGCGCCATCGCCTTAACCGTCTTGAGCATCAATTCGCCATTTCGCGACGATGTACTTGGCAGTGACCCACGCCAGCCGAAGCCCGCATCCACAACGACCGCAGCCATGGTCGTCGTCGACAACTACCCGTGCGACTTCGACTTGGTCCTCCTAAGCACGCCACATTGGTGTGGGAGCCACACCTTCGCCATCATGTGGATGTTAGACTCACTAGAGAAACCATTGCCTCAGCTTGTCTGAGAGATTAACTCGTCGATCCCGGCAAGCCACCTACGACACACCAACGATCTTCTACATTGTGCCAGTCAAGTTTCACTCCGCATCATCTATTCATTGTCACAGGTTCTTTTTCACTATACACTATGAATTCATGCATAATATCATCCACTTCATTATCTATCAGAACACTCGATTGAAGAATTGCCCACCTCCAGATACAAAGCCAAGATAAGCTCCCTCTCCCTTGTCGACACCATGGACGCCGACCTCGATGCGCTGCTCGCAGAGCTCGCAAAGCTCGACTCCACCTCGTCTGCTGCTACGACTACTCCTCCAGATGCGCTGCGCCAGTTCTCGGTGACCGCCGCGTCGCCGCTCGCGCCGGCGCACGTCCAGATCGTCGCGCGTGCCGACCACGCAAAACCGGCGCCGCCTTTCGTTTTGCCGGCGCTGGCGTCGCACCGCGCGGATCCACAGACCCAACAGCACACGCTGGAGCAGATGTTCATGTGCCCTTCATTTCCATTGACTCATCCTGCGCTGGGCGGCGTGGCGGTGCCGCTGGATGAGATCCTAAACAGCGGCGGCAGTCGCTTACTGCCCCAAGTGCCGCTCGCGCCGCCGCGCGCACAGCGCGTACCGATGCGCAACCGCATGGTCGCCGACCCACTACGTCTCCAGTACGAATACCGCGCTGTGGATTCGGGCAGTGCCCACGCCGCTGCGGTCATGGAGGGCTTCTCCGAAGCGATGAAAAAGCAAGACGAATACGCCAAGCAAAACATTGGCAAGCAGCCGCACGCACCCGGCGGCAACGCCCTCACCGAATTAGATGGTGTGGCAGAGTTAGCTGCATCAAATGCCTTCTCCGAAGCGGACAGGGCGGTGGATGCACTGCTGTTGGAGGCGGAGGATGATGCCGCGATGGGTGACGACGCATTGGCGTCGCTGGTGATCAAGGCCCCAGGCCTTGACGACTGCCTCACGCTCCACGACGTCCAAGCGGCCGCTGCGTACACTAAAGCAACAGCGTCGAACGCACCAGTCGAGACAGCATCGCGTGGCGATCCACTCGCATCCGTCGGCGTGAACCCCGTGGACTTGTTACGTCCGTACGTGGAGATCGTCTCGGATCAAGACACCATGCGAAAGTTGCAGCGCAGAGTCGCCGACGAGAAAGAGTTCCTTTCGATGCAAAAAGGAGCGGCAAACGAAGGCAGCGGCTTGGTTGCACTCGATGAACTGCTCCACGACCTCGAAGACGACGATGACCTCCAGGCCCTCGGCTTTCGCCTCGAGGAGGAGGAAGAAAAGGAGGAAGAGGAGGAGGAAGTACAAGAGGAGGAGGCTTCCACAACTTCAACCGTATCGCTCGAGCCAGAAGCCGAAGTCGAAGCACTCCTCCAGGACGCAGCGTCCTCGGCCGTCGTCCGCCGCACGACCCGCACCCCCAAACACTCGGAGTGGGCGAGCATGGCGCGCGTCGACGTCCGCAATTTCCACGCCAAGGTCCCCGACATGGCGATGCACTATCCCTTTGAACTCGATGCGTTTCAGAAAGAGTGCGTGCTCCACTTGGAGCGGCACGAGTGCGTGTTTGTCGCGGCCCACACATCGGCTGGCAAAACGGTCGTGGCCGAGTACGCGATCGCCATGTCGCAAAAGCACATGACCCGCACGATCTACACGTCGCCGATCAAAGCACTGTCGAATCAAAAGTACCGTGACTTTCGCGAAAAGTTCGGCGCCGACCACGTCGGCTTGATCACGGGCGACGTGAGTATCAACCCCGACGCCAGTTGCGTGGTCATGACGACTGAGATCTTGCGGTCCATGCTGTACCGTGGGGCCGACGTGATCCGCGATATCGAGTGGGTCATCTTTGACGAGATCCACTACATTAACGACAGCGAGCGCGGCGTCGTGTGGGAAGAAGTGATCATTATGCTGCCCGCGCACGTCGGCATGGTCTTCCTCTCAGCGACGACGCCCAACCACCTCGAGTTCTCCGACTGGATCGGCCGCACCAAGCAGAAGAAAATTCACGTGATTTCGACCTACAAACGGCCTGTGCCGCTGCAGCACTATTTGTACGCGGCCAAAGAGCTGTTTAAGCTGTACGATGCCGCGAGTGGCTACCATGCGAGCGCCTACACGGCCGCGAAAGCCAAGCTCCTGCCGCCGTCCGACAAACTGACCAAAGGGACCGCGACCGGCCGGGCCGGTGGCGGTGGCAGTTCAAGTAGCACTGGGGGGTCAGGACGGAACATGGGGCGGACGTCGGGCGGCGACCAGAGCGACTGGACCAAGCTGATTTCGTCGCTCAAAGAGAAGGGGCTGCTGCCTGTCGTGGTGTTTGCCTTCAGCAAACGCCTCTGCGAAGAGAGCGCTTCGAAATTAATTAAGCTCGACTTGAGTTCGTCGTCCGAACGGTCCGAGATCCACCTGTTTCTCGAAGCGAGTATCCAGCGGCTCCAGGGTTCGGACCGCGAACTGCCCCAAGTACTCACGATGAAAGAAATGCTCAAGCGCGGCATTGGCGTGCACCATGGCGGGCTTCTCCCGATCCTCAAAGAAATGGTCGAGATCCTCTTTGGTAGAGGGCTGGTCAAGGTCCTCTTTTCGACCGAGACCTTCGCCATGGGCGTCAACATGCCGGCCCGGACGGTGGTCTTTAACGGCATCCGCAAGCACGACGGCAAGAGCTTTCGCGATCTACTGCCAGGCGAGTACACGCAGATGGCAGGGCGCGCGGGCCGCCGCGGCTTGGATTCGGTCGGGACCGTGATCATTGCGTGCTGGAACGATATTCCCGAGCCGACCTCGCTGCAGACCATGCTTGCTGGCAAAGCCACTTTGCTCTCGAGTCAATTCCGCTTGACCTACAATATGATTTTGAATTTACTGCGGGTCGAAGTGCTCAGTGTCGAAGACATGATGAAGCGCTCGTTTTCGGAATTTCACACGCAAAAAGCTCTGGCGTCCAAGCAAGTGCCCCAGCTCATTCAGCGCGGCAAGCAGTTGCTCGCGAGTCTCGAGCAGTCGCTCACGGACGAGTATCCCCACCTCCAAAACAGTGGCGAACTCAAGGAAATTCACGCGTTCTACGACCTCAAGCGCTTGAAGCGACAGTTGGAGAAGAAGCTAGTCAAGTGGATCGTGACCAACCACGCCCAGGCCGCGCGGGCTGCGATCGCCCCGAGCCGTGTGGTCGTCGTGAACATCAAGGGTTTGCCGTCGGACCACTTTGCGCTAGTTGTGCGGACCAGCGCGGCCGACGCTGAGGCGGAGGGCGGGACCGGCGCCGCGCGGTTCTCATCACGCATTGGCTTTGAGAGCTCTTCGTCGGCCGCTAATAGTAGTGACGCGGGGACGCGAGGGCGCAGTCTGTTCAAGACCATCACTGTACTGTGCATGTGCCCCGAAGACTATGAACCGCCGAAGAAAGCCGACGAGCCATCGCTGACCACCAGTGGTTTACTGGGAAAAGATCCGTTTGGTGGATCGGGGCGGTTGCTCAAGAGCAAAAAGGACGGTGACGACGCTATGCTGATGATGGCCTCGGGCCGTGGCAAAAAAGGCGGTGGGATCACCAAGACGGTCCACGATGATGCCGAGATGCTCCAATCGAATAGCAAGGCGTCGCTGCTGGGCAAGTTCTATACGGTCGTGGACATTCCCGAGTCGTGCATCGACATTATTTCGGCTACACAAGTTCCGTCCAGTCTCAATGTCAAGAACCTCGTTTTGACCTCGTCCAAGAAAGAGCTCGCCGCGGCGGTCGAGTTTTTAGAGGCACTCGAGAAACAGAGTCAGGCGACCAAGAAGACGGACGTCGTGTTTGTCGACGTGCTCACCGAGCTTAAGATCAATGACCTGGAAGTCGCAACAGCTTACAACAAATGGCAGCAGCTCTACTCGTCGGTCGTCAGCCATCCGTGTGCCGCCGACGCGCCGTCGCTTAACCGCGTCCTCAATCGCGTCGAAAAGATCTGCAAGCTGAAAGACTACCTCGCGCGGCTGACTCGCGAATTGTCGAACGACTCGCTGTCGCTTTTTCCTGACTTTCAGCAGCGCCTCAGCGTGCTGAAAAAGCTCGGGTACATCTCGGACGATGGAGTTGTCCAAGTGAAAGGCCGCGTCGCGTGCGAGATCAACACGTGCGAAGAGATCGTGCTCACTGAGATGATTTTTGAAAATGTACTGGCGAATCTAGAGCCTGAAGAGATCGTCGCGGTGCTCTCAGCTCTCATTTTCCAGGAGAAGACGCAGAGTGAACCTACGCTAACCCCACGGCTCGAGGCAAGTCGGGACACGGTCAAGCGCATTGTCGAGAGCTTGGGGGCCATCCAATTGGAGCAGCACTTGGAGATTGATCCAGCTGTGTTCTGCAAAGGCGCGCTCAATTTTGGGCTCATGGAAGTCGTCTACGAATGGGCCCGCGGCATGTCGTTCAAGGAATTGTGCCAGCTCACGGATATCCAAGAAGGCTCGATTGTCCGATGCATTACGCGCTTGGACGAAGTCTGTCGCGAAGTCCGCAACGCGGCGCGCGTCATTGGCGATCCGAGTCTGTACCGCAAAATGGAAGTCGCATCCGAAGCTATCAAGCGCGACGTTGTGTTTGCCAGCAGCTTGTACCTGTCATGAGCTTGGCTCCAGATCTATACTAAAGATGATTTTATTGCTTGCTTAGTCGTCGGTCACGCGTCGAACCGCTTGTGCGACGGAACGGGTTTGTCTTTCTTTTTCTGTTTCGTAGGAGTCGCCTTGGCGGTCAGAGACGACGCCGACGACGTCTGCAGGGTGTCGAGGGCAGCGCGGCAGGTGGCCACGTGATCGTGCACGGCTTTCTTGGAGCGACTGGTGGCCCACGCCAATTGGTCTTTGGACAGTAGGACGCTCAGGAGACTCACGAGACACACGAGGCGATCGAGGCGTTTGTCCTTGACTTTGATGTTAAGGACCGCATCCACGAGCAGAAAGAGCGTCGTGCTCACGAGCGTCGTGTCGTCGGCCGTGAACTGTGGTGTCAAAGCGTTCACGACTTCGATCATGAGCTTGAGGCAGACGTCAAACGCCGTCAATGAAAACACATCGCCCAGTGCGTGGGCCTTGATCGCGCACAGCTGCGCCTTGCTACGGATATCGGCCAAGGCCGTGGGACCATGTGATGATCGCTTTACCGAGGCTGTTGACGTTGCAATCGACGCCTCGCTGGACTCAGACAGCCTGCGTTTCTTGGATTTGCTCGCGGATCGTGCCACCGTCTCAAGAGAAGCCTTGACATTTGCTGCGGTTGCTTTCTTCAAGGCTTTGGCTTGCTTCTCGGCCAGCAGATCGTCGCATCGCCTGTTCCAAAAATCCAGTAAGTTTTTATTCCGATTTGGTGGACATCATCCGCTCTCATCCGTCTGCACGTACTCGACAAAGATCTGGAACACAGGTCGTTTCTTGAGCAGGCGCTTGAGGACTTTCTGAAACGCTGCAACGTCGCTGGGGTGAGTCGACCAGCGCTTGAGCACGGCTTTGCGCAACAGCTTAAGGGCATCAAAGATCGGCTGTTCGTCCGGTGTGTAATCCCGTCGTGACTCGTCGCTGCTGGCGTCCCGAGTGTCGAGCGGCGCAAGCCCACGCACGAAACTGCGCGCGATCTCTAGCGCCTCGCTCAACCACGCGTCGCCACTTTGTTCAGTCAGAATCGACTGCATCGTATCGAGCTGCGAAGTGGTCTGCTCGCTCGTCTCGGTCTTCTCTTCGATCTTCATGCTCTTGGCTGGGCGTGCATCGGCTTTCACCAGACGCACCTCGGCCACGCGGTCCTTTGCGACCGCCATCAGCGCTTGCAGTGTTTCGATCATTGTCGATTCCAGTTGTTGCAGTTCTGAGAGATGCTGCTTAATGGCGGGCGAACCTACGTGGACGCCCGGCGTGGCATTCGCGATAAGCGATTTGGTCGCCTCGTCGACCTGTCGCGCATGGTCCATAGCTTGCTGACAGTGGCGAAACTGCGCCAAGACATCGCACAGCTCATCCTCTAAGGCGTCGGCACAGTGGAGATTCCGCGTCGCGGTGTCGAGGCGCGCAAGCAGCCGCGCAAACCCACGGTCGGCATCGCCTTCCATTTTCGTCAACAATGACCCATACAAATTGAGCTCTTCGCTTTTCAGCCAATCAAATTTAAAGTATCAGATCCACCAATTTGTTCCCGCCAAATGGGTACTCCAGACCTAGCCTAACCTAATGAGCCTAATGAGTCAACTGAGCTGCTGCCACGGCAACACGAATGGTGCGGCCCTGGAAATGGTAGCCGTCCATGCGCAGGGCAGCATTCACACCATCGGGTGAAGCGAACCGCACAACTGCAACGCCCACAGTACTGCCGTCGTCCATGGTCGGCATGAGCACCGACAATACCTGACCAGCAACGCCAAAGTACGATTCAACTTCGGGCTGACTAACCCCCCACGGCAGATCCGACACGCGCACTTCGTGGACGCTGTTAGAAGGGTCCTGGGTCTGCTGCTCCTGGTTCTGCAGCTGTTGCTGGCGCTCGACTTTGACAAAGAAGTCGTCTTTGTCCTCGTTGACCCGCTGGCGCTTGATGCGATGCCCTTCTGTCGTCTCGGTTCCCAACGACACGCCGTTAGACAGTGGTGCCGGCTCAAGCTTGGTGAGCACGAGGGTGCGTGAATTTCTACATCATAGGCAAGAGGTCTAAGGATGAGAATCATCCTCTGTATCGGATAGTTTAAGACGCCATACCGTGCAAACTCGGCGAAATCGGTGGACGCGGCTTCGAGCTGCTGGAGCCCGACGTCAAGCTGCCGCAAGTCGCTCAGCGTAGTCGCTGGACTGAGCAGCACAGCCGAGATAAAATGGTCAAGTGCAAGCTCGAGCTCGCGACGCTGGCTCTTTTCCGGTGCAAATGTCTTGAGCATTAGCGCGACGGTCTGCATGTCCGTATTGTTCTTGTGGATCCATGTGGTTGAGCGATGTTTCTTCGACAGCCGGTGCTGGATCTTGGTCGCGAGCTTGGCAAGTCGCTGCTGGCTGTCTTGTCCTGCGGATTGGTCGTCGGCCAAGCTGCTCGCGAAACTGTGTGTCCGCCCACGTGAAGTAGTGGACGCAGAGTCGACTGGCTGCGATGCCTGGATCTGATCCCACCGTATTGATTAGAAAACGCTGTCATCGACATGCAATGTGGCATACGCTCCGTACCTGTCGCTGCTCCTGAACAAACGCATTGAGCCCGCCCGCAAACTTTTGGTATTCGTTTTGGATGGCGCCGAAGGTCGCTACGTTCTGGTCGCTCAGCGGCACGTCCAGTTTTCGGATCGCGTCCTGCACTTCAAGCGCTTTTTCGACGCTCTCGAGACAGCTCTGCATCTTGCTTTTGAGGTTTTTCAGTTCGTCTTCGATCGCCGACGAACAGTAGTCGTGCAGTGCATCGCCGCCGACGCGCGCGAGAATACGTTCGAACCCGCTCATATTGTATAGTGATAAATGACAGACCATTCGACGAGCGGGTACACACATAGGTTACACTCTACAAAACGTTACGGTCCTTTATTAGGAACATGGCTACACTTCCACGCCAGTGATCTGAGCCCGTCGTCGACGCAGCAGATCTTCGCACTGAAGCTTGCGTCGCGTCGTGCGTGGGATCGCGTCGACGTATCCAATAAGCGTATCCAGTGAACGCGCGACAACGGCACTGTACTGTCGGCTGCTTGCGAGCGTGGGGTTGTCAAACACGTGGTCCACGAGCCGGAGGAGCTCCTCGATCTGCTTCATCGACTTGAGCTCCTCGGCACCACCAATGGTACGCTGGGCGAGTTCAGCAGTTGCGGTGTGGAGATCTTCAATGGCAATACTAGTTAAGCTTGATTCAGTGGTGTGCTCGTCTGTACGCGACTCGACTGAGGACGCCGTCGTTGAAGAATGTACCTCTGGTTCCTCGCTGACATCGTCCATTGACGAAAGGAATCGAGCTTTTGATCTACATACAACACAATAGCGTTAGTAAAAGTCTACCTCGCTGATCGCACGCACAGGAAGGATGGCGCACCCCAAAAGCGTCGGATACCGTCGTGATGTAGTCGCGTCGATCGCTGCCGTAACCGCCTGCAGGTTCGTTAATTCTGTATGGAGCTGTCTCCGTTGTGTGGGTTTCAGGGTAGTAGCAGCATCCAACGTAGCCGACAGCATTTCCAATAGCTCATGTGGCATTGTTGCCCACTCGTGGCGCTCAATCTCTGCTAACACAGCTTCAATAAGTCCCGGCAACTCGTCCACGCGCCGCTCGCTCGAGATCTTGCGTAAATGCCGTGCTTTCTCCAAGTACACCGCCAATTCAAACTCGGTATCCGAGTCTGATACGTCCAATTCAATTGGTACGTCGTCCTCCGTCTCGTCGTCGTCGGTCGCCGTCGGCATCGGCATCGCGTGCGGACCTTGGGGAAGGTCCTCATTCTCGTCTTTCTCGAAATTCACTTCATCGAAATTCGCGAGGCGGCCGGGTCGCGGTGGCTTGCGCGGCGATTCCAACATTTCTCTACTCAGTCGACGCTTTAGGTGTTTGCGTTTTGTCGGCGTCTGTGCCTCCCCCGTCTCGTCGTCTCGAATCTCTCGTGCTGGCGACGCTTCAGGCTCAGCTTTCGCCTTGACCGTGTCATGAATCGACTGATCTTTCTCGACATTACTGGGAATAGACCCAGCAGACACACACCTCGCTAACTTTTGCATCCGTGACGCGATCTTTGACTGGAGCTTGGTCAGATCTTTGATCAGCGCCGCCGCTGATGCGCTGTTTCCAGTCGCCAGAGGCAGCCGCTGGCGCGCGGCCTCCACATCGTATGCGTGCTGCAGCGCGCGCTGTGCACCCCGTATCCTGCGCTTAACGAGCTTGACTTCACGCCGCGCGACCTCTTGGCACTTAACGTGTAGTTCCTCCCGCTCAACGCGTGCGAGAATGCGCTCATAGACTTCCTCATAGGGCATCTCTCCGATGGATTCTCCAGTGGGTCCACGACTTGCTACCATACTCTATTCAAGGTAGTCGCTGCAAATTGAGGTGACCACGCTATATAGGTAGTTTGATGTGGGCCACTGTATTATCGGAAAAATGGGTACCAAGTGCAACATTGCAGGATCGCGCGGGGAACTCGAAGGGAAACATGGCGAAGAATGGAAGGAAACGACCGCCAGTCGCTCTGTGATGTACCAGTCAGCGCGAAGCAAGGTGTACTGTCTGAGCACCACCGTTGTCTCCACAAAGGCGCTTGAGCGCAATGGCTCTTACTGGCCTCAACGCAACTGTCGTGGCGAGTCAGTTGGTGCATCGTCGTGTTCTCTGCCTAGAGGTCTCCTGGGAACACAGGCGCCAGACAGGGAACATCGCCACTTGCGTTCGTGCTAGCGTGTGAGGAGCATCATCGGTACTAAAATCCTTTAGATCAACGCGTCTTCTCCTCTACGAGACTCTACGACATCCAACAGTCGAGGGACGTCGCTCTTCTCGGTGGTGTGTCGATCTCTACACACTCGGCTTTCTCCAGCATTGTTGATCGCTGCACCTCGTCAGTTCCGATTTTGCTCAACAACCGACGATGCGTTGCGTTGTCGCATCGCTCTTCCTCTGTGTATGGGCGGGAATGATGGCCGCGCCGCTGGTATTCGCAATGACGTGCGGACGAACAAGCGTCACAGCGATGAGCGCGAACGCGTGGCGCGCCACGTGCCAAGACAGCAGCGCGTTCGTAGCGTTTGATCCGTCCCAGGTCACGAGCTTTTATCTTACGCACGATGTGGACGTCCGCGTGTCGCCGGTGACTCATGAAGTCTTTTTGTCGTCGACATTTGACCGTGTGGATTCCCTGCTCTCTTCGACGATTACGAGCTTCACGCTCAAGGCCGAGCCACGCTGGATCCACAAGACACCAGTGACTATTGCAAGCACAGCCTTTGCCAAGCTTACCGCTCTTGAGGCGCTGTACGTGATTACATTGTTCTTACAAAGTTGAGCCAGTGACTTATGGAATTTCTACTGATCCTAGAATTCTGCAAGACGTACCGCTCGCCAACGCGTCGTTGCATCTCGTACTGCCTCGAACAATTAAGAAGATTGTGATCGTGGGCTGCAAACTGCAGCGCTTTTCATTCGAGATGGCGGGTGGTGGCACTGCCAGTGCGCTTCAAGAAATGTAACTTTCGTGGAGTGAGTTCTTGTGGGTTGAAGGTAGATACTGACCGTATCGTGTTCTATGTCATCTTCAGTGACCTCCATACAAATGATCTTGCCGAGATTCCTGACGCGTTCTACGTTCTCCCGCCGAACATGAGCAAGTACGTTCTCCTGATATACTATTCTGATACCGATCTGTGGTCTCACTCGGCTCGTGTGCGTGTTTGTGCTAGTCTGGATATTCGGCTGAACAAACTCTCGACAATTTCCGTCTCAGCGCCCCACCTCGCGACGCTCCAACAGTGGATGAAGAGAGGTGTTCTCCAAGTTGACAACATAAAGAATTCTTGTCCTCTCAATGGCAAGAGTACCCAGGTGCAAGGCGTTTCGCAGGTATTTGAAGTTTGTGTGACCAATACATCGACCGCTTTCGGCTCCCGCGAACAACGACCAGAACAAGATATATCAAAACCGTCGGCGACCGAATCTGATACTGCTCACAGCGAAATACATGAGAATGAGAGGGAGGTTGCAAATGACGCCGACGATTCTCCTCCGACCACAGTGCACTCGCCCATTGCCGAGTCTGGTGAAATGCCCCCCAAGACCAAGGATCGTCAGACGGCACCCAAGGAAGACCACCCGGTAAGCAAGGCCGGAAGCCAGCTTGCACATGCTCCAGCCATCTACGTCGCTCTAATTTGCCTTGGCATTGCCAGCGCCTTGCTGCTCACGTTCTCGTTCGTGCTTGTCGTTGCACGGTATCGCCAACAGTCGCAGCGCCCGAATCGAAGCAAATCCCGTCTGTCGTTATTGACGTCTGGCGGTTCGGAAGATTTCTCGATGCTAAGAAGGCAGCGCAGAACCAGTAATGCAAGCAGCACCGCATCGGAATTTATGATGGTGACGCCGGTGCCCGACTTCAAAAACAGCACGCAGATGAACCGCCCCGGTCGATCTTTCAGCGAGGCACCGGCAACGCCTATCGATCGGATTGGGGGGAACTTGCTCTACTCAACGATAGCGACGCCACATAGCAAGAGCTGCGGTTACATCATGAGCAAGAGTCTTCAGTCGATGACCGGTGTAAGCCATTTCTCAGTTTCATCGCTCGAGAAGCAGAGCGCGTTGCGACAAGTCAACAAGGACAACATGCGAACCATTCTATCAAACATCGCAACGAAGCGAGGCACCATCGAAGTAAATAAAGCAATCCTCACGTGCCACGGCGATGTCGTCGAGACAGAAGCTGGAGCCTTCGTGGTGCAGTGCGAGGCCGCCGCGTTTGTCCCGACTCAGGATGGATCGACGCCTCAGCCGCTGACTTTGAAAGTGTACGTCGAACAAGACGTACGCGCTGCCATCAAAGAGTACCGCGCGTTACTCGTGATGCAGAGCAACACGTGCAAGCAGTTTGTGTTGCAAATGGTGGCAACGGACATGGAGAAGACACTTGATGGACTCAGGTGCGCTATGATTGTCGTCGAACACGCCAGCGTAACGACGTTTCGCCATGTTGTTCGCGGCCAAATCGATCGCACAAAGCGATTCGAAGTCGTGCAGCAGCTTCATGCTGTGGTAAAAGCACTCGAGTGTCTTCATGAACGGCAGTTTATCCACGGTGGGCTACATCTCGACGCGTTGGTGGTTCATCCCTCCCAGGCGAACCGACTCAAGTTTCGCGATCTCGAGCGTGCTGCTCGCTTTGGCGATATCCTTAATGGATCTACACCGACTGCGATGCTGGAGTTTGTTCCGCCCGAAATGGCGCGACATCTCGTGTGTTCCGGTCACGCACAACGGCCATCGAACCTAGACACGATGACGGCTGACTCATGCCAAGTGCTTCGTGCGTCGGCGTCGTATGATGTCTGGTGCTTGGGGATCTTGATAGTGAAGATTTACGCCAACACCAAACACCTCGATGAGTTTACTGGATGTAAGAACCCAGACGACTTTTACCTCAAGCTGTCGGACGACACGTTCGATTTCGAGCGGTCCCTCAACCTCTACGTCCACCACGATGAAGTCCGCGATCTTGCGTGCGCGTGTTTGCGGCGTGATCCTCGGGCACGACCAAAAATTGCCAGTCTCTTAACCCACCGCGTCTTTCGAGCCTACGATCGGCTGGGCGAAGGCGACATGGTAGCGAGCTTCAACTCGTATCGACTCAAGGCGGAAAGCAAGACGCGAGAGATGTTGCCGCCAACGCTGTGGTTCTTCTTGCCACCACGTGATCTGGGCTTGACAAAGACACGCACCGTGGACGACTGGGTGTCCGACATTGCCAACTACCAACAACATCAACGTCAATCCAGTCGGTTGCGCTCGGGCGAGCTCATGTTCCCAGTGCTCTTTTTGTGTGAGAACAGCCAGCACGTCAACTCGCCGTGTTCCAACACGGGGTTCCACCACTCGCGGTTGCAATTACCGGCAAGTCTACTGTCGCTTGCGATGCCGCTTGTTCAAGAGACGACATTGTTCCTCGAAGCCAAGGCGATCATGTCTCAGAATCCGCAACTAGACATCGCCCAAGTGAGCGGACTAGGCGCCCACCAGTGGACCGAGCTCATCAAGTTTTATCGAGCGCTGGAAAAAATGATGCTCGCGCCTATCAGCTCATTCAGCTTGTTGCTGCTAAAGCCGTTGGAAGAAATGCTGGCGCTCCAGGACCCCGAAGTGGCGGGTCAAGTACTGGATGAACTCAAGTGTCTGATCTTCAGCCAGGAGAAGCGCGATCATGTGCTGAGTCTACTGGATATTCTCAAGACGATCTCCATCAACTCGGCGCTGGACGAAGGGGATCAGGACGACAACGACGATGAGGAATTGGCAAGCGTGAGTGAGGACGAAGACACTGCAAATCTCTGCCTTACGAAGGAATACTCGCGACTGCGCAAGTGTGAAATCGACAGCGACGTCTCAGCGTCTATGCCGCCCACGCGATGGCTCTGCCGTCGTCATTGGGAGTGCGAGATGCAGTGCGAGGTGTGAGTCGATGATGTGTTACTGTTGCCGTCTGTCCATATTGTACGATCTCAATCCGTATTTAGTATCCCCGTATATAGTGTCAACGATGTTCCCTCTGCTTTCCTCTCATCTCCTTCAAGAACCTCTATGAATAGATGTTCAAGGTGGCCAGTTTCCCCAAGACCGAGTCACTCCCTTCCAATTTACCTCTTATAAACCATACTTAGCCCATATCACCCGATGGTCATCAACGCGAAAGCCACCATTTCTGGAATCTTTCCCGACGAGTACCATTCACCATTCGCCATTCTGCTTTGTCCCTCGCTATCTCTGTGTCTCATGCATTCCCCACGCCGTGCAGCCGCCGTCGGCCTCCTCGCCCTAAGCGTGTACAGCACCGCCATCGACGCGGCCTCCGCCCCGTGTTCGCCGACTGACACGGCGCAGCTGGATGCGCTGGCTGACTCGTTCGGGGGGCTGCTGCGGTACTGCCAAACAGACTCGGGCTTCACAATTTATCCCTTCACCGGTTTTCCACCGAGCGAAAAAGCTTCGACTGTGTGCAGCGGCCGCTCTTGTCCGTCGGTGATCTACAATCTATTGCAGGCCAAGCTGCCCGAGTGCACGATTGCAGTGCAGGGCAAACCTATGACCCCAACTGAATACCTCAAGGCACTGTGTCCAGCCAATGTCGTACCAACGCCGGCCACGCCAAACCCAACGCCAACAGCCAGCAATGGAACGCCAACGACGCCAACGACGCCAACGCCAACACCCACATCCAACACTGATTCACCGACCACGCCAACACCAACATCCAACAGCGGATCACCGACCGCCCCAACGACCACGCCAATAACGACCACGCCAACATCTACCACGACCAAGCCAGCCACAACGGCGACCACGCCAACAGCCTCGACGACCTCCCCTCCACCTTCGGACAACCAAGGAGGTCAGAGCGAGACCTCTGGCTCGTCCTCCCAGAGCAGCGAATCGCCCAGTGTTGGGACCTCGCCTGCGAGTGACGCCACGACAATGCCGACCAAAGCGCCGGCGGCCGTCGCACCAACGCCAACCTCCAGTGGCTCTATTGCTGGACTTGTCTCCATCAGTGCTGTCCTCATCGCCACTGCTGTTCTTCAGATCTGTACCTAGTGTAACCATATAACCGCACAGATCTATGAGATGTTAAGCTGAGGTTCACAGCTACACGAGTGTCCATAACCTACTATCATGAGTAAAAAGCATGTATTACATTGACACTCAACGCGTACCCCCACACCACACAAACGTAATCGTAACCTCTCTCTCTCTCTCTTACAAGAGCATCGTCAACGCCAACGACGCAATCGCCACAGCACCAGTCGCCACACCGTCACTCGCACTGCCGCTCTTGGGTGTTGGCTTGGGGGTCACGGGGGCCACAGGCGTCATGGTCATGGGCGCTGCGGTCTCTTCGATCTGCGAGACCACCTCGATTGCGTGGTCGCCACTGCCGCTGGAGGGGGCAGTTACGTCTTCCTCGGGTTTGTCGCTATCCATGCTGCTCGAGCTCGTCGACGTCGCGTTCGATTTTGGCTTGGTCGTGGTCGTGGCGTTCTTCGTAGTCGCCATTGGAACGGGCGTGGGCAACGCTGTGGTTGGCGTTTTGGTGGTGGTAGCGTTGATCGCCGTCGTTGGGGTTGGTGTTGGCATCGTTGTCGTCGTGGCGTTGGCCACCTTTGTCGGTGTTGGTGTTGACGTCGGTGTTGGTGTTGTCGTTGGGCTTGCTGCCGAAGGTGATGTCGCCCCGCCTGCCCCTCCGCCTCCTGCAGCCGCACACCCCTTGGTCACGCGGTCAATGAGATCGGTCTTGACCGAGACCGCGCCGATCGTGCAGTCGGGCAGCCCCATGGCCGCGACCGCACTCAGCACTTGCTTGCACGCGTCACTCTTGCAGATCGCACTGAGCTGCTCATCCGTCGGACGCGTCGGTGGCACGAACGAGTAGCCGGTCTGCGTGGTGCATGTGGTCACGGCCGGGTTGGTCAGCAACGGCTGGAGCTTGGAGAGGTCGCACGGGTCGGCGTGGACCGCCACGAGGCTGGCAGCGACGAGGGTGAGGAGGAGCTTCATGAAGACGGAGGACGGAAGGGTGATGAGAGTGGGGAGAGGAGAATTGGTGAATGAACAGAATGAAGCGATAGCTAGGTAGTTGGAGAAGGAGAGAGGTTCTGTCTAGAAAGAGCGGTAGTTACCGTAAGGGCCTTGAATTTGGTCACCAGTTGGAGATCAGCTTCTACCAGCTGAGACCGTGGTGATTGTTTTCAGCAGCTATCATATGAATACCACTACAACAGCCAACGCACAGTGTGTTAGTAGAAAAGAGAGCTGTTGTGTCTGGTCACTTGACCTACAGCTGGAGAAAACGGCAGAGAGAGAAGACTAGATGGAATATCAACCAGCAGCCACATGGTTCAAGTGTAACCTGTTGAAGTTACGGTACGTACCCCTCTCAACATGGCTACACTCGAAGAGCTCCAAACAGAATAGAAACAAACACATGTATACAGTATGGTGATTCTACTGCGGATTGTTCGCACCGATCCGCTCCATACCAACGCCACGTTATTTGCAGAGCCACAGTGAGTCTCGCCCCAGTCAGCACAACCAACAACCAGGCCGAATACCTCGGTCTCATTACAGGCCTCGCGGCGGCATTCAAAAACAACTGGTGCCCACTCTCCGTAGTCGGCGACAGTATCCTCATCATTCGGCAGCTCGCGCAATACCGGCTGCCCAAGAACCCAACGCTGTGCCGTCTCTACTAAGCCGCCCGCTACCTCGCGAACCGTTTGGGTGTTGTCAAATGGCACCACCACTTTCGTTCATACAGCAAGATGGCGGATGCAGCCGCAAAAGTCGCAGTGGATACTCGTCGGAGTCTCCAGACCTATCCCCACAATTCGACCCGAATGGGCCGGTCTCAGCCAACTCTAGCCGGCGACTTCCTCCTGCGGCAGGCCACCCGGCTTGACACCGCCTTGCAATAGGTTTGTGTATGCATGTAGCTATAGCAGTCCACCTAGATGTAACACAAAAGACTCCAACTTGAAGAAGATTCTACGGCAGAGGTTTGTCGGTGCACGAGCAGACCGCCACTGCTTGCCTTCATGCCGGCTGGCTCTACCTTGGTCTTTTTCTTAAGCTGCACTGGGGCAGCGTACACCACAGCGCACACCACTGCCACTTCCACTTGTTGCCTTTGCGTGTCACACGTGCCACCACGCGCTCCACGACGTACTTGCCGTCTTTCTCATAGTACATCCAGCCTGGAGGCGGAGACGATTATGCTTATTCTACGTG
>JAADVD010000480.1:0-20808 GCA_023334535.1 Pythium vanterpoolii
CGTGCGTCTCACAGGCCGTAGCGTAGTTCACTGATCGCATCGAATGCTTTAAATGCTTGGTTGTAGTGGTCGTCTGATTGACACCAATCGCCTCCACCTGACAACCTGCGTCGTAAAATCAATAAAAACATCAGGTGAACTCGGACAATTTGGAATCGGAATTTGAGGGTCTCGCCATGGTCGTTTCCGATTCTATGGTATTTGTGCGGAACGCTTTCTGACACTTTCTTGAATCTTGATCGATCACGCGAAAAAAGGGGACATTTTATCAGCTCGTGGGCATGAATTGATATAGATATCCGCACGGCTTTGTACCGGACATTGATGGCTTAACAAGTAAGCTGAAGAACTCATTCGAAAGGCACGAAAAAAACCATTCAGAGACCGCCGCCGAATAAAGCCGTCAGAATTTGAAGCAGGACAAGCAGCACCGAGACTGAGTGTGCGACCTATTATTCCTGGCGGAGTCTAGCTGGCGATCTACTCGAGTGCGCCAACAACTTCCATATTGTTTTCTGTTTAGTTTTTGCTTCTACAATGGGTTATATATATTTGATCCGTATCGATAGATATAGTACAGTAATTTGATTAGCTAAGCTTTGCCCCATGCCAACAATGAACCATAGCGCGCTGCCATGCTTTTCCATCTCGAAAGATTCCTTGCTTCATCTACCAGTCGTGACCAAAGTAGCATTTTTTAATGCACGAACTACATTTCTGGTTTAGGCTCCCCACGACGCCACGGATGTCCGAGCGTTTTCGTTACGAAGGATTTCATCAACCGGCTGCCCTCCCGCTCAAAATCTTACTCTCTGTATACCTCTCTTCTCCTCTTGTCCCCCATTGCAAAGTCTTGATGTTTGGGCTCTCGTTTGGCGGCGGCATTCTACGCACGCACGATACCCGAGTTCACACCGGTCTTGGCAGTCATCTTGCTTTTGCCAGACTTGAGCCAGCAGCGGCCGCCTTGGAACTCGGACCACGTGAAGGCTTTGCAGCCGTCGAAGTCCTGGCAAATGGCACAGCACTGAGTCGTGTCCAAAGCTGAAACGTTCGTGAGGTCACTACCTTCATAGTCGACGTTCTGCTCAAACAAACAGTTGGGGGCTTCCGGATTCGGCAGGACCGTGGCTGACGCAACGTTGTTCGAGTACGTGACATTCCCCGCGCGGCTCTTGAGCCAGCACGTGCCGCCTTCGTATGCTGTCCACGAGTACGCGCGGCAGTTGGCGGTCGTCTTGCACACGTCACAGCAGCCTTCGGCCATCGTGCTGCGAGCGCTGGCGATATCATGCCCCACGTACTCGTACCCACGCTGGACGTTGATACACTGCGGATAGACCTCGGGGTATGCTTCGGCCGAGTGCACGCCGAGCTGGAACTTGACGGTGGTCACTTTACTCTTGAGGAAGCACGACCCGCCCTGAAACGCCGACCACGTGTACGCTCGGCAGCCTGGGGTCTTGTGGCACATGTCGCAGCAGTCGTCGACTGCCGCAGCGTCGACGCGCGCGAGATCGTTGCCGATATAGTCCATGTCCTTGTGGACCTGGCACACTTCGGGTGGTCGGACATAGACAAGGGCTGACTTGGCATTGGCGTTCGCGACGACCTCGCCGCGACGCGATTTGAACCAGCACGTCCCGCCATTAAAGTCGGTCCACGACCAGACCTTGCAGTCCTTGGTAACATAGCATTTGTCGCAGCACGTGTCAACGTGACCTGGTGCATTGCCGACATCGTAGCCGACAAAGTCAAAGCCGTGCTCGATCGAGCAGAGATGCGGCGTGGGCAGCAATTGGCGGAGCGACGAGCCGAACGCATGGGGCAGCAACGCCGCAGCGAAGAGCGTGGAAGCGAGAAGTGAGCTTCCAACCATCGTACTACGTAGTAATGACTTGGTACGAGTAGCTGGGAGGCTTGCGTAGAAGGTTGAAAAACGGTGAATGAGGAATGCAAGAGACGGTTCCCCAGCGGAGGCGAGCACTTAGTTTCCTGGTGCTCGATTAGGCAGGTTGAAGGTGAGAAGAACGATATGTTCGCAAGACGTGGAAGCCTCGGACAAGATCGTTACTCGAAGATGCAGACGCGCGTCATGACCATGATTTCATATTCTCACATGGACCACGGCGATCCAGTGTGTTTGTGGCAAAATGAGCCCGCTCGAGATTCAAATGACTCATTACGTTTTGATGACCCACAAAAGGGGTGTGATCCGCACGTTCTTGATGTGGGTTTAAAAAATGACGAGCACGCGCACGCATCACCTTCTCCCATTTCCCTGGTACAACTTCAACTCAAGCGCTTCCCATTTTTGACACCCAACGACCATTAGTTCATTATGATGGCCACCGCCACTTGAAGCAGCGATCGGAACTGTGGAAACTCACGTGGAACCCTCCAACGACTGAACTAATGTACTGGACAATGGCGCGCACCCGGTGCCTCAGCGCGGTCGGCGCACCCGATCTGCAAAGACACGATGCGTTTTGCTGTAAATTTACGACTCAGATATTCTCCAAATATTGGGCCTCCAACAGTCGCTGGTTGGCTGGAATGTGTGGGATGGATACGTGACCTTTACTCTGCAAGCACATCATAAATTAGGTTGACTCGAGCAGCTCCGCATACTGCACATCACCCCAATCAACTCTTCACCGATGCTCAAGAATGGTGCTGTCGCCGGCGGTAACGGACTACTGGATGCTGCAGCTCGTCGCACGAGAAGAGCCATGGGCACACGCGAGAGCACTGGCTGCATAGGCGCGGCTTGCGCGAAATCTGCAGCTGAAAACGGACGCGTTTATGCAGTGTGCACGCGGTTCTACACCCTCGTGAAGCGGAATAAACCGACCAAAACCTGACGGACGACGCCACGGGTCTTGTGAAGCGGCAACAGCAAACGCTACGTGAAGTGTGCGTGCGGCTCGCAGCGTTTGAGCAGCAGAAAACAAAAACACGCCGTTCTCGTAAACTGTGGTCGTGCTGTGCTCGAGCGCGAGGCGTCACAAGTGGCTGTCAAGGCCGTCGACAGTGAATGGCAAGCGAGCAGTGATGAGAGTGGCGACCGTAACGAAGATTCCGAAGGTTTCCCAAAAGGCCAGTACGGGCGTAGTACGGGCATAGCGAAGACAACCGGTGACATTCCAAACATTTTGTCTTCTTTATTTAAATCTGAAATTTGCAAAACATATTTCTAGAATAGGATCTTAAAAACTATTTTTATTTCTCAAACAATCTTTTTTTTCAGGAGAATTATTCGGGAGAATTCCAAAAGGTGGTACAAATACACATTTCGACAAGGAGTCACCAAATATTTTATATAGAGATTCTCATTTTAGCTCCTAAAAGTTTAATTTAAATCAGTATATTAAAAGTTCTTGTATAATGGCTCGAAAAATGAAAAGAAGAGGAAGTCGCCACGCCGACACCAGTAGAATTCGACGAACTCCTGGAGATACCGATCGAAATCTCCCTACTTGATTCCGAGGATTCTGATGTTGACGCTCAGAATGCTGTTCGATCTAAGAAATATGCGACGACACTAAAGCGTCAACGGAAAGATTTCTTGGAGGAGCAAACGCAGCTACAGCGCACGCAGTTTCGTGTCGACGACATGCAGGCGCAGCTTTACGCCGACTTGCTGGAGAAAAAAGCAAGACCAAATGGTGATGCGAAGGAATCACACGTGATTGAATGTCAGCCAAACTGGTCTGGGAACAAGTGGCGACGCATCTCGACTGCACGAACGCCAGTTTGAGATGCTGCGAGATGCCAACACAGATTCGGGTTGATAAAAGTAGTGCGTTAAATCATCGCTTTCTTTTACCTCCTTGTGTGGTAGTCGAGGTGACTATACTGTTAGGCAGTAAAACGAATAACATACCACCAATTCGTTGTACACATCGTGAAATACTAGTACATCCTTTCACCACGCCACCATAAACACTGCAGTAATATACATCGACAGCGTGCTAACCGACCCCATGAGATCGATCTGCTCACCTACGGAACAGCCACGACTTCCAGGTCGCGCGGCGCGACAAGTCGAGGGATAATCGTCACAGGAGTGTGGACGCGAATCCGAGGCGCCATGGAAAACTTGACTGCCACGGCCACGCGGTAGCTGACATTGACAAAGAATGAGGTCATGGTCGGATTGAGCACCTCCGTCTTGTCGATTGTGTGAGCGGAGATAGGAAGCTGGAGCTGCAAGTTGATGAGGGAGGCATTCGCCACTGGCTCCGCGGACGCGATCGTCTCCCGTTCGAATCGGCGCGAGCAGATTGGCCGTGTCCCTCGCTTGTGTCCTGGAAAAATGTGGTTGTGGCTATTCACGAGCACGTCTTCGTACAGCACGAGCTCAGTGTACTTGAGCACCTGCGTAGTGTTCAACTGCAGCAACACACGCGCCTCGATCGTCGATTCGGCATCGAGAATATCCGTATTGATACTCAAGCTCACGTGGCACGAGCCGCGCTTGAACATCGTCATGAACTTGACCGTGTCTTCCCGCGCCGCGCCGATGCGACGGCCAAACGGCACGGCCAAAGGCAGCGCGCGGACGCGAAAACGCGCTTTGGCGGATAGATCGGCCGTGGTTACGCCTTTGGCGGCGAGCGTTGCCTCGACATCGTACTGCACACAGACCAGGAACCCTTGTAGCTCTTCAATTCGTTTGCACTTGTACTCAAAATTGTGCTGCACATCCGGTGGAAGCACAAACGTGAAGGGTTACTGTGTCTCGCCAACGGTAAACCCAGTAGCTTCATTGATCAGCAGTATCTACATGCGTACACAACATGCGTACACAACATGCGTAAACCGTCCTGTGACGAGATGGGTTCGATTCCATTGTTTCGTACCTCTTCCGTGAGTAGGTCCATTTTCTTGGCGTGGGCGATCATCGCATCGCCAGACGACGTTGTCCAGTTGAGCGTCTGGCGCCCACGCACTCGTACCCTCAGTGCTACAGTAGTAGAGAAAGGAAATTAGAGACAAACATGTGGAACAAGGGAGAGCTTCGTTAGACGTACTGGCAGCGTCAATGGGTTTGGCGACGTTCAAGGAGACGGCATCGACGAGCGCATCGCCGGGCAGGAGCGCGTCACGCTCGAGCATCACGCGCACTGTGCCCCGCACGCCCAAATTGAGATGCTTGGCGAGAATCCCATGAACCGTGTCGATAAATAAATTAGGAATAGAGAACGAGAAGCGCTGTCACGCGGGACATGGGTACCCGATATTGCCACAGTATCCGGATGCGGGTTCTAACGGGTCAGTGACGAGAGTATTTATCCGGATGAATGTCGGATGAGTTCCACCAATCATCTTGCTTGATTCCATGCCCAGCCACGAACCTAATGGGGCTTAACATTTGCCGCAGTTAGGTACGCCTTAGATTTGTCCTCGTCAACAACACCATTCGCATTCTTGGCAGCAATCAAATCATCATGGCGTGGATCTACGCCGACTGGACGTGGCCGGTGCTATCACCATTTCTCAACAACGACGATACGCTCAGCGTCTCGCTGTTTGCTATGGAGATGCGCCACCGCTCGCTCTGGCGGTTCTTTGTTTACGAAGACACGTGCGTCGCACGGAGACCACATCGCGGGAAGCGCATGCTCGACGTTGCAGTCGCCAACGGCTGCTGGCGAGCGGCGACAACGATCCATGAAGAGCTCCTTCGTGGTCGCTACGATGGTGGTAGACGAGACATCGCGTGCTGCGATCTCTCGACGCTCAAAGCGGCATTGGCAAAGCAGAGTCTTCGCGTTACGTCATCGATGGCCAGCTTTCTCCGGCGGATCCATTTTGCGCCAGTGGCAATGTCTACCCACGTCATGTACGAAGCTTGCCATCGTGGTCATTTAGACGCTGTGACCTGGCTCCATGAAGTCACCTTGTACGATCCACATCTCGCCATTGAGTGGGCCGCCAAAGGCAAGCACATGGATATTGTGCGATGGGTACTAACCCATCGCAAGACTGCCCAGCTTATACGCGACGGCATTAAGATCACGTGGACACTCAAAGGCAAAGAAGCCAAAGCTATTGGTGGTTTCTATGCGTGGAATGTCCACGTGCCCGACGATCGTACGACGTATGCGTACTGCGGGTCGCGTGCGTATGGACTACTGCCCCGCAAGAATGTCAAACACGCCAAGACGCTGTATCCGCTCAAGACGTGGGCCGCCACGGAAGGCAACCTCGCACTCTTTGAGACGCTGCATGAACACGCTAGTGGCCGCGACATGTCGACAACCGAAGCCGTGGTCCGCGCCGCCGACGGTGGCCATCTCGCCATCGTCGAGTGGTTTTTCGAAATTGAACGGCCGGTCCACAAAGACATTGAAGATGTGATGCTGGCGGCACTTTCCCACGGTCACTTGCACATTGTGCAGTGGCTGTATGAGCAAGACTTGGAGATGGAGATTCCCATGGCGTCACGGCTCGCCGTGCGTGCGAATGGGTCTCTTGAACTTTATGAGTGGATCGAGGCAACATTCCCGGACCCAGCACTCACGACCACAATGCGGAACCAGCGCACGCCGCAATGGGATAATTACCTTATCGAAGCCGCGAGCAATGGATTGTTGGAGGTTGTGAGCTTTCTCCATGAAGACGTGGGCTGTGCGATCAGCATCCGTGCACTGGGCGACGCGGCGAGCCATGGACATTTAGAGGTTTTACAATGGCTCTGGGCCAAGCAGCCGCCGGACGATCGCGATCTGCGATTCGTGTTGGCGCGCGCGGTCGCCGGCGGCTCACTCCACGTCGTGCGGTGGCTTGTGGCGGATGTCGGGCTCTTTGGATCGAGTCTGCTCAAGCTCGCGGTCAGTGAGAACCGCGTCGATGTGGCCGCATACCTCTTTGGCGTTGCCCAAGAAAATGCCGCACGAAATCAGATCTCCGTCGCAATGGTATTTGATTTCCACATCGACTTCGTGCAGCTGATTGCGGAAGGCTGTTTCGATGCGGTCGACTGGCTCCTTTCCAATGCCTTGATATTTGTGCTGCCACATCAGGATTTTGCAAAGTATGAGTTTTTTCTCACGCTCGAGCGATACCACGACGAGAACGAAGCCGCGTTGGGTGTCAGGAACACCGAGTACGAGCACAAACGGTTCTTCCAGTGGGCCTCGGCGATGGCCCAGCCAAGAGCCAAGGTCGTAGCTGCGGTCGAGCGATTGCTCCTCGCGATACCAGCTGAAACCTGCCAGCAATTCGAGTGGATTCCGAAGTGGGCGATGAAGACCGGATCGAAAAAAGTACTCCAGGCGCTCGTGGACATGCAGCACGGCAGTGTGTTTTGGTATCGAAATCTATCGCTGCTGCTCCGATCGACGCGCGACGTCTCGCTCGTGCAGTGGTACCTCCAACAAGAAGGCGGTTTATCGTTAGTCGAAGAAGAGACCACGCGGATTGTCCGGTGGGCCGCCACTCATACCCACGTTGATCTATTGCAGTGGATCTTTAGTCGCTCAGAGGAACTCTCGACGTTCCGCACCGCCGCGTGGACCGCAGCGAAACACGACCACGTCAACATCCTTCACACCATTGCCCGCTATATCGAGACCCACGGACTGGCCGTCCACACAGAATTTTGCCGGCGGATCTGGCAAGGCATCGATAGCGTCGCGGCGGAGCATGGCCACGTGGATGTCATCGACTGGATGTGGACAAGAACGAAGACAGAGCGGCCGCTCGGCGATGTTGCCGTGAAATGGGGCCAACTACGAGTGCTGCAGTGGCTCGTCCACAAGAATCCACATATGGCGCAGTGCTCGGTCCGTGCATTTTGCTGTGCAGTCGGCAAAGGCCACGCCGAAATAGTCTGCTGGCTCACTCGTCACCAACCGTGTATGGTCGCGCGAGCGATGGATGCCATTCCAAGTCTACAGGTGGCGGTCCAATCGTTGCTAACAGAGTGGAAAACAGTGTAGAGACGCTCTCGACCGACACGCGGCAAGGCCATTTTATCAGCCAACAATATCTTCGCACTCTCGTAAGATATCAATATCTGTGATGTTGCTGTTGTAGATGGGCTCGCAAGGACTCGTTCTCTCTTCGCAGTTGCACGTTCTCATCGGCCAATGCGTCGTAGTGGGCGAATACCGACTGCAACAAACCCGTCAAGTGTTTCTCTTGCTCTGCGTTGTGATTGTTCAGCTGGGTTTTGAATTGAATGATTTGTGCCGAGAGCGAGTCGCGGTTTCTCTCGAACGCTGAGGGTGGTCGAGTCGTAGTGTACGATGTTGGCGACGTTAGCGGCACAGGTGGTGGTGCGGGCGATGCGTTGGTTTGTGGTCCTTGTAAACGGGCGTGGGTTGGGGAAGGCTCAGCGAGCATTGACAGCAGCGATGGCTCTTCATAGCGGCTGGTGGACTCACTGGTGGACTCACTCACTCTTGTTGGAGTGCTCGGTCGAAGCGGATTTAGTTGTGACGATGCAATGCGCTGTTGGTCTGCGTGCTGCTGGAGAATTGCGAGCTCGGATTGGGCTGGATTCGATAGGGACGGTGGAGCCTCACCAGTGTGAGCGTGATTTGTGAAGATTGTGAGAGAGCTGTGCCGACTAGCACTCGATTTGGTAGGCGTCGAGTACACAGTAGATCCTTCTTGCTGATGTGCATCGCCGGAAAAATACGTCGCCGTTGATTTGGCTGGTGACGAAAACGCGGCGGTGTTGTCAGTGTGAGCTTGTTTAGTCGGCGACGGTGTTCCTCCATATGTTCGTTGTGTGGAGATCACTGGCTGACCTGTAGGAGAGACTGTCGCGCCTGCGGTGTCAGAACTGGGGGTGGCAAACTGTAGCGACGCCACTGCAGTAGTGTCAACAGCACCATCACACGCGTTAGCGCAATAGAGTGGCGTGATCGCGCCGCGCAGATCGTATACAGACACTACGCCGTTAGTGGTGCCGACCGCAAGGGTTTTCCCGTCGGCACATAACGCTAACGCCGATACGGGCGCCTCGAGATCCATCGACCGCAGCTCTCTGCATCTGTGTCAGTACTTGATCCATACTACGAGCAGGCATGTTACTCACGTACCGCCGTTGCAAGGTGTCAAAGAACAGTACACGCCGATCGAGCCCTCCAGACGCCAGCAGCACTTTACTGACGGGTGAGATCGCGAGGCACGAGGCCGCATCAGTGTGTTGGTTTGCAAATTCAACCGACAGTGTTCCGGTCTGCAAGTCCCATACCCGCACTGAGCCATCGGCGTACGTGGACCCCACAATCTGCTTGGCGTACGGATGCTGCGACCCGACGACGGACGTCACACTCGCGACTGGAAACTTGGGGTCCACTGACAAGAAACCAACGGTCTCGGCGGACTGGACGTCGCAGACCGAGATTGCACCTCTACCGACAAGCCCCATCAGCTTTTCCCAGTATCTGAGATGCTAGAATGTACGTACGACTCGCTGCCAGCGACAATGAAATCGTCTTTGTAACCGCTAAACGTGACCGAAGTCACGGGGCTGGCACTGATACTGTAGATCTGTGAGACCTCTTGGGTTTTGAGATCCCATACACGGACGCAACCATCGCTACCACCTGACGCAAGGAAGCGAGAACCGCTACTGAATTGCACGGCGTTCACGCGCTACAATACAATAGAACTTCCATCAGTTATACCGTCGCCCGTGAGAAACTTAGGACTTCAACGCACTCGATCGACCATGGTCTTGGCTGGGTAAAAGAACCTCGACAGCAACTCGCCAGACGCTGCGACGTCTAAACAGATCCCTCCATCCACACTACAGCTTGCGATGATCTTGCCTGTCGAGAATTGCAGCCCCCATTTATGAGCTTATGATCCAATACAATCACAGTTGTTTTTCGTCCGCACCGTTGTGGTTGTATCGCGCACAGGTGACCTCAGCGTTCAGTGAGTTCACGGCGCGATGGAGTCGTATGGCGTCAGAACTCAGTTCGTACGTCTTGACGTACGTGCCGACGGCGCAGCAGAGAGACACCATCGTGAAGCTACTCGGGGATGGCAAAATGAGCCATCCGTTCGTATCCACGACGTTTCAGGATCCACAGTCCAGCCGGTACAGTACTGCACAAGACACAATAGAGCGAACTATAAATCGCACTTACTAGTCTTCGATGCGTACTTACCGGAAGTCAGGAAAGCTTTGCATGGGATCAATTCTTTGGCGCAAAACGCTTACCACTCGAAGGGATCTACTACAGAATGGCGTCGCGCGCGATGCTTTTCTCACGACTCACGCAGCGCAGCAGCAGTGCGATCGCCATGGGCGGTAGCCATATGCGTTCCTTCAGCAGTCAGTTAAATCGGGGTTTACCAAGTGTCTGCTAGCTTCTCTAACGGGCAATTTCTTGTGGATGTCGTAGAGCGCACGTTCCCGAACTTTGTCAAGTACGGCCCCCATGCTGCCTTTCAAGTGCAGCCCGTTGCGCCAGTGTACAGCCCCGTGTCAGGTCGTGACTACTTGAAGACCAAGCGTCTTGTACGTACACAGACTGATTGATTCGATGGCAAAATGAGAACTAACGTTGGTGGCAATGATAGGGCTCGATGATGCTGTCGTGGGCCAACGCAAGTGAGCCAGGCAAGAGCTACTCGTACAACGACAAAGTGGTGCGTCCTCTATTTTCACCATTTTCTGCCAAGCGGTTCTAACTCGCACTGACGGTTTGTCGGTGCCACAGTTTTTTTCACTGAGCCCGACGGAAATCGGCCTCGTGCTCGAGGTGCTGGATGGCAACCTTGGCGAAGTCACGATCACCCACGCGCCCAACGTCAACGCCAAAGACACGACCGAGAAGGGCCGGCGCTCGCTCCTGGACGTCAAACGTATTACCGGCGCCGACGGCCATCCGCTCACGGAATTCAATGTGACGACGACCGACGCCGAAGAGCGCGTGTCGTTGAACGCTGGCGAAGCACGTGTGCTCAAGGAACTGCTGACGTATTCGCTCCCGCGTCTCTACGGCTTCCACTCGGTGCTCGACGGCCCCCCGTACGTTGGTGCAGGACACTTTGCATTGGGTGTAGCCATCTCTAATGCTGGGTTGTTATGTAGGACCGTGGACAGCAACAACAGCGGCAATGACTGGAGCGGCAACAGTGATACCAGCAGCAGCGGCGGTCGATCGAAAAACCAGTTTTCCAACAAGGGCAGTAGCGGCGGCGCAGCCCCTGAATGGCCGTTCTAACTGATCCTCCGGTAGTCGCACGACTTGCTGAGATACCATAAACGCGATTTGGAGTTATAAAACGGATTTGTCTACTTGCGGAGCGTCCCTATACTAGTGCAGCATCCCATTTCTAGAATGTGATCTGCGCACCGTAGCCAAACTTAAAATCGTCTTTCGCGGGATACGCTTCGGCCGAGAGCGTGAGCATAAAGTTGGGCAGCACGCGGGTCTCGACGCTCGTGGCGACGCGGCCGCTCTGGTCAACGGCCGACACAATATGGGTCTGTCCCAAGTCCACTTCAACGCCGACGGTCGTCTGCGACTCGCCGGACATGTGATTGTACACGAGCTCCGAACCGTACCGAATGCGCGTGCCAACTTTCCGCAAGTACTGCAGTTGCAGCGTGCCCATGGCGCCAAACGTCGCTGTGCCGATCCACGACGGCGCCGCGTACTTGGCGCAGTACGCCGCAATGACCTTGCGGTGCTTGCCGTGGTAGTACCCTTCGCCACCTAATGCGAGGTGCTGCGTGACGCTCTGGAAGTACGACACCCCGAGCAAGGGGCCGTTCGAGAGCTTCATGTTCCACGTGAAATCGTCGCCGGCATAGTCGACATCGACGAGCGCCTGGCTGCCGTGTTCTTCGGACTTAAGCTGCGACTTGACGCGCAGTTTCCAGTTAGACGACAGACGCTGGTTCCATCGCGCATCAACATAGCCGTCGGGCGTGATCTTGCTCATGAGAAACGTCGACGGATCCATGGCGTCGCCCATGACGACATTCGCACCAAACTGATAGAGACCGCCGGGGATCATCGGCGTCCCCAGCAAAAACGAGTGCGATGTCGAGAAGCGCTGGCCGAGAATGCGCGTGAAATCAAAGCGAAAGCCATCGAAGGCATCTGGGGATACTGGACCCTTGAGTTCGTTTGTGGCATTCTCGTAGAGCCCAGGGTTGGGCAGACGAGAACGCTCGCGCTCAATCTCCTCAACCTGTTGCACGTACACGGGAATATCACCGCTTTCCTATACCCACCGCATTCCGGAGAGAGAAAGTTGTCAGCAAGTAGCTCGTCGGATATGGACCCGTTTGGAAAGGGAATTGCACGTACCGGCACGGGATTGCTCGCGGGGACGGCAACACTCGTAGCGAGCACATTCCAGGACGGCACAGCCCGCGTCGAGGCGCGCTCGGTTTTGCTTGGCGCGGCGCCCATGGTGCTATGGATCAGGCGGGACTGAAAGATGACGTCGTCTGCGTTCTTCCTTGGCCACGAGTGGTTTGTGTGTGGGGCACACAGAGGTGGGTGTTTTAAACACCTTCTAGGAGTTCCACCCACCCTCGTTGTTGCATAACAAAAGCACCGTTAAGTTCGCATGTGGCTCCATAAGTACGTTTTAGATAGAGTACTGGTGGCGGCACCTTAAGTACTATTGCCTTTCTGAAGAAACAACAAACTTCCAAAACAATGGGCGACAGGAATGGCGCCAATTCGACAAGCCTCATGGCCTTGCTGAATAGCAGTGGCGTCCTGAGAGAAAGCTTGTGTTTTGTGTACTTCTGTTCGGAGTGGACGACACCAATAGACGCGGTGGTTTTGCCGTTCATCAAGCAGAGGCTTGCATCGAACGAGCCCTTTGTTCAGGTCAAGCGGCAAGACGATGCTGTGCACGAATTTGGGGAGAATTTGTGTGTTGCAAGTCCAACAAGGTACGATTTTTTTGTGGTAGATTGGTGATCTGTAGAGGTACCTTGGCATGCTAATAGTTTGTGCGCTAAACAGTGCGTTTCGAGGGATGTGCCGTGACATGGGGGTCACGCGCCTGCCAATGTTGGTCATGGTCAATGAATCATCACGACAGCACCCCGAACGCCCTAACTTAGGTTAGTAGTGATGCTAGCCTACTTATCTGTGCAGTGGATACTGACGCCTGATGGTATTGTAGCGATCCAGCAGCTTATGGAGGCTATGCGCCGAACGCCAAATGTGCATGACTGGGCCATTCCGATCGGAAGCGCATGTCCACCGCTCGACTCGGAGTCGCCAGCGCTTGTAAAACTCCGTGAAGACGCGATGGCCGTTTTCGAGCAAGGCGACTTGACGGGTGGCGCCACCGGCTTCACGCGCGTATTGCTGCACTGCCCGACTTGTCCCAAAGCCAACTTCAACATGGCAGTCATTCTGCAGATGATGGAGGAGCTGTATCTCGCGGTCGAGCACATGTTGCGAGTGGTCACTGAGAATGACCACGATGCGGTTGCACATACTGTCCTCAGGTACGAGATGAAGTTCCTATATGATTCTGTGCTGATTAAGAACAATCATTTCTACCAGGACTGTACTGCATCCGGCCGAGCCCGCCCTTGTGGTCGCGGGGTACGTGGGGATAGTCACGCACCATCCAGATCATTACCGCGCAGCTCACTCGCTCGCCACAATTCGTGGGGAAGCGACCACAGCAGCGCCAGCGTATGTCCGCCAGGTCTTTGATCACCTGGCCGAGTCGTTTGAAGAGACATTGGTGACGCACCTCGAGTACCGCGTCCCGTGGCAGATTGTCGAGGCCCTGCAACGCGCCGACGCACTGCCAACGGATATCGAGCACCAGACCTTCACAGTAGTCGATCTCGGCTGTGGGACTGGACTCTGCGGACGCCTCTTACGGCCGTTTGCTTCGCATATCGCTGGTGTACGTGAGGACTCATTGGTGTCCACTGATTGGACTGCGTCTGAAATTCTCACTCGATGGTGGTATGCCCAGATTGATTTGTCACCTCTCATGATTGAGAAAACTCGCGACAGTGGATTTTACGATGAAGCCGAGAGTGCGTGACATTCTGCATGTACTTCTCGTATAGAAACTGACGTAGTGTCCTCATATGGTACTATTGTAGCTGCTGATATTCTCCCGTACCTTTCGACCAAGACAGACAGCAGCCTCGACCTTGTCGTCTCGGCCGATGTGTGGATCTACGTTGGCGCGCTTGAAGAGATCTTTCTAGTTGTCGCCCAGAAGCTCCGCCCGCGCGGGTGGTTTGCGTTCTCCACCGAGTTGCTTGCACGCGGTGATGGATTCCAACTGGCTTCGTCTGGTCGCTTCCAGCATTCCGACGCCTGTATCGCGTCACTGGCCGCCCAGCATGGCTTTACGATTGCCATTCAGCAAGACATCACTGTCCGCAAGGAAAGCGGCGAACCCATTGCAGGTCGGGTCTTTATTCTCCAACGACCGGAGAGTGCATAGAGCTAAGGTCACCTTGCATAAAATAAATCATTCGCCTTCATTCTCCTTCCACACAGTCTAACACTAACGCTTCATACACACGACCTATACGCAACAACACTCTGACTATCGCCGATCCGACGGTGGGCAGACCCCCATGAGCTTCATAAGCGCTTCGCGGTAGTTCCACGAAAGCACCATTTGACTGATCTTTTCGCCCTTGAACGTGAAAAACGACTTGCCGCGGATCGTAACTTTTTCGTGACGCGGTTCGACCCCAAAAAACGGGAAAATCTGCGTGCCGCTAAAGACCCACGACACATTCATTTTCTGGCCTTCGGGGTCGTCGCGTTCAATTTGGTACTCTTCCATGATGCCATCGGGAAACGAATCCAACAGCAAAGTCCAGTGATGCATCAGCGCCTGCACGCCCTTGAGGCCTTCGCTATAGTCGGGGCTCACGAGCGTCACGTCGTTGTCGTACACATCATCAGCGATCTCTTCCATGTCTTCAATGCCGCCCGTGTTCCATGCTTCCAAAATCTCATGGAGAATGTCGTATCGCCGACGGTAGAGACGGTCGGCTTCGGCGCTGATCGGTGCATGGGTCTTGTTCTTCTGCTGGTGCGGTGTGAGCTTTACCTTCTTCTCTGTGGCTTTCGTAGCGGTTGGTTCCAAAGTATGCTGCTTCTGTGCGGCGATCGTATCGGGGTTCTTGCGCTTTCGCGACCGCTTGGGGATCGGCGCTGCCTCGGCCTTGACCACCGCCAGCATCATCGCGAGGTCTTCATCGGTGACCGAGCACTCCGATTCGCTGGGGCAGCTGCTCGAGTCAACCGCGTCACTAAACACTGGTGGTGATGTCGGCATTGGTGCCGTCATCGTGGCTGGCGCCGTCGGCGTTGCCGCCGCCGCGCCGAGCGGCTGCATGAAGTCGTCGGCCGTCGCCATCAGAAACGTGTCAAAACCCAAATCGAGTTCAAAGTTCATGCTGTCAAATGCTGCGTCGTCCCACGCTTTCCAGTCACCAATGGCCGTCACCGAGGAGACCGACGAAACCGCCGGCGCGGGGGGGGCTGCCACCATCAAAGGCGCCTGTGGTACGACCGGCGCTGCCACCGTCAGCGGTGCGGGGTTCATGTTCATCGCCATGCGGTAATTACTGTCAAAGACAAAGCCCATGTCGCCAACAAGAGCTTCCATACTGTGTGTCTGCCGCGAAGAGGAGATAGCGATGGAGGGAGAGGGGGTTTTCCGTTCTTCGAGCGAAATTCCGGAATGGCAACAGTGGGGACTTTCCGCTGCTTGTGCTTGGTCCAAGTGACGTTCGGCTCATCCACAAAATTACGCATATAGGTTCATCTGAACTTTTAAAGATAAAAAATAGTCGCCAAGAAAACAGTAATTGAATATGTAGACGCTCCCACCGACAAAATGACGTTGCCGCGTCAGCGTTCATCCTTGAAGGGCCGCCGTGCGAAGATCACAAAGAGAACTTGCCTTCAAACACAGGCCACAACAAAAAGGATCGAGCTGGACGATTGGGGTTAGGGATGATACGTACAGGATTACCGCTTGATTGATCCCAACAGGGAACTGGCTGGCTCGATGCATACTGGACTGCCTGGACTCGGAGATGGAGCTTACCACTATAGCCAGCTTAATGGTTGTGGAAATCACACGATCAGCATTTGGGATGCTTATCGAAATTGACAACGGTGCTGTCGCTCCCTTCACATGCAAGTCACCAAAGGAGACCGACATTATGTAGGTTTCGCGGTAGAGTTCAGAACGGCTCTGCGTATCTGACTCGCCACGTTTACGGAATGGAACCGTTCTGTTTAAACAGCAGACAATTCCCGGTACTGCAAAGTCAAACTGCTTACGTCAAACACCGCGGCAGTGTGACGAAAGGTGTTCTGCTTGGTGCGTCGGCCAACTCGGAAAACTTCACACATTGCCTTTGGCGCAGGTGGTTCAGTTCGAAAAACCGTGCGATTAAGAGTAGTCCTTGCTTGACCAGACGGACGAATGATCGCAGATCAAATCGTGCATTGTCCAGCCACCGTAGTGGATAAGGCACCTGGAACTTTTATGATGAAAGGACCTGATAACCAGCACTTCTGATGGTGAGCGTTGAAACTGAAAAAGGGTATTTTTTGGCACACATTTTGGCTACCAGCACACGGATTTGGCTGACCAGCGTAATACCTTATTAAAGTACCTCTGGTAAAATCTAACAGGTTGACAACTCCCGAATCGAGCTCCGCTCGATTTGGCCATACATGCTCGCTTGGCTCCGCAGGTCCGTAAGGTCGAGGATCAAAGTTGACATGTTAGGGCTCGGCTTCCAAGGTTTAGCCGAAGGTGCGCCGCGCAAGCGGCGAGACTGAGTTTCAAGTTCGGCCAAACCAAGGACAGGCATTTAGGGTTAAAGGGTTTATCTACTGATCCAATGTGAATACAACATGTTGTTTGACAAGTATCGGGAAGGAGCATGCTGGTCAGCCAATTTCGTATACTGGAACCTCAAATTGTGTATGCCAGTACCGTATCGCTCATGATAAATGTCGTACTCATGTATGTGCAGTTGGCAGCTCGAACGCTCAAGGTTGGGAAAAACGAACTGTCCACGTGGTGGCGATTGGAAATTTACGAGATCTCAGAGTAATGTTGTCAAAGTGTCATGTTGAAGTGCTCAGTTGACATTTTGCGGCGTCGGCACCAGAGCTTTAACAATCGCCGCGCCAGTTGGCCGCCAGAGGCACAGTGAGTCCCCGTGCGGTTCAAGAGGCGGGTGACGCACTGATGCCTCCGCCGTCGAGTGGCGCTCACGCCGCATATCGAGGACGTCAAGGTGCGAGCATCAAACGGTGCTGACAACAAGGGACTAACTCAATTTTTCTGCTGATAGACCGAAAACGACTTTCGTAATCGGTCGCGTTTGACAAGAAGGTAGGAGTTCATATTTTTATGCTGGGTAGAAATACTCATGAAGACTTCGTCATACGCTCCTTCCAGAAGACACAGCTATCTTCTACACAGCACACTCATCATCGCCTCTGTAATCGTCAGAACCGGTTGCCATGGCCATGTCAGCAAGTCGCGTGGTGTCAACACCGACGCTCGAGCGGTCCACATCGTCCAGGTGGTCGTTCACATCGTCCATGGGACCGTCCGCACCGTTGCGGCATGAACCGCAAGGCTACGTGCATAGGTGGTCATCTCGTTATTGTGCTGGATATGCTTGCGGCCTTTGCCCTTGACATTGTTTCTTCCTGGCATCTTCGAAAATGCATCACTGGTGGAGGCGTGCCATGACCATCAAAACACACTCTCATCATTCGTAAATTTTATAGTGCGACAATTAGCATGAGGCGAATGGTGCTATTAACTGATTGGGTGATACCTGAGTAAGACGTTAACATGTGGTGACGTTTATCATGAGCGTTACGGTACCCCACTCTAGTTGACTGCTTTCGGGTCGCGCGTCTCGGTCCGACTCTCAGAATGTTGATGTACCGTACGGTGGTCAACTGTGCCGTCATCAGACGCAATGTGGGAGGAGGGATTTCGCCGCAGATGTGTTGCTTGCGGTTGGAAGACTGAAGCTCCTCCTCCATCTTGTTATCGAAACTATTGATACAGCACAATTGTCAGTGCATACTGATCCAGAGTGACTCGCTCCAACGGGGGTAATCCTCGCCTTCATCTTTCTCAACTGTACTGAGGATACCCTAGAAACAGAGAAGAAGCACGAAACATGGAGACAATAGAAAGGAGTGGTTCAACCCTCCTGTGGTTAGGAGCGAAATCCCATGCGGGGGGCAGGGTACCCACCGGAGCATGATCGATCGCGACCCACACTAACAAGGCTTCCCGCCCAGAAACAAGTACGGTACCGTACTCTGTAGATGTCCCCATCGTTTATCAGCACGGTACGTGGTTGCACTTCACACTCGATCTGGTCAAGTAAACGTCGGGATCGTCTGTCGATACCACTTCGTCATTCCACCACGCCAAGTTCGCACCACTCAGATTAACCAACTCTATTTGACTTGAGTTTCTCCGGTGCACGCATGACTCCAATGTACAGATATTGGATATCTTGCTGGACGTGTTGGTGGACAGGTCAACGTGCACGAAACTTCAACTCCGAGTTCTGAAGTCCCGACTCTGCTCTGAGAAGTGGTACCAGCTTAGCTTGTAAAAAAATCATCCATCCTTGGCACGACCCAATTCTGATAGAGAATGGATTAACCGGTTTGATTCGATTGCTCAACCGAATAACCACCACGTTCAACACGTTGTTGTAAGGCGGCTCGATTGACGTTGTCAGCCGTTGGAACTTTCAACTACCTCTGTCTATGCTGAACTAAGTGGTATGTTGGCGCGGCTGACGCCAACATGGCGTGGTTAACGCCGACGAAATAAAAGCGTTCGGGTCGATACTGGGGTTGGTCCTTATGAGGGATGCGGTCCTGTCAGTCCGTGCATGGCGGCACTTGCAACAGGTTTTCTGGAATTTTTACCTGTCATGGACGGCCGAGAGGAAGTCGTGTTGCATCTCGTCTGAAGCCGATCGGCATGTTGGTGTCGAAGGGCGGTGCTGGTGCCTTGAAAGCGGATAATAATTGGAGCCTTACGGCGGTTGGCTTGTAACGGGGTGACCTGCTACATGTCACCGACCCATACACTCCAAGACAAGAGATATAGGGACAGCCGTCAATTTGCTGAATGCGCAATTCTCCTCATTTCTGCAGTCTGATTGGATAAAATGATCCACTCGTCGAAACAAGCATTTTGACGTTTTATCTGAGTCGATCGGAGAAGTAGAAGTGGAGAATTTGGCGTCGAGGACCTGCGACGGTGCGACATACTGAAAGTGGTCACCATTGCTACTCGACCGTGACGGTACGTGCGGCGCTCAACTCGCTTCCAATTGTCGTGGTTATATGCACCTGTGTTCTGGTGCTTGCTCATGTTCAAATCGTGTACTAGTTCGAGGTGAAGACTTGGGGCGAATGCCGTCTTTGACACAGTATGAGCAAGGGCAGATGGACACCCTCCGATCGAGCAACGCAAGCATCCGAGCCATCGCGACGAGCCTTGAACGCATATATTTGAGAAATCCTGCGGGGCATGGAACAACAAAAACTCGGGAAGGAAGCCAAAATTCGGACCAAGTACCGTGCGACGTATCATCAGAGTTGCAAATCAGGGTGATTTGTCGGCTTCTGTGATCGCAACGCCGAGGGACCGAACGTGTGCGCGCGGACTGTGCAACGCTTGCTCCAGAGGGCTCCTCATTTCTTCTAAAAGAAAATGAAGTCCACACCCAAGCTCACAAAACGCCACCATGAAGCTCGGTTGGCATGGGCACAAATCAGTTCAAAAAACGAACAGACTGGAGTCGAATTAGCTTCTCGGACGAGGACAGATTCACGCTGGACGGTCCTGATGGCTGCAAGACTACTGGCGCAACATCAGGCGTGAAACAAGGACGTCAGAGTGGAGGAGGTGGCATCATGGTTTGGGGTGGCTTTTCAGCCAAGGGTCTAACGTCGTTGGCGACTTTGAGTGGCCGTCAGCCAGGACTCGTTTGACTACCAGGAAATATTGACAAACAATCTTTTTCCATTGTAGACACTTAACACAAAGATGGGTACGTATTCCAGCTATATAAACGCGAGCACCCACGCATCGCAGGCGACAAAAAAATCCAAGCGATCTCAACATCAACGTGATGCAGTGGCCAGCGCTCTCTCCCGATCTGAATCCGATAGAGAACCCATGGGGGGATATGGCGCGTGATTTGTACGGCAACGGACGGCAATATCACTCCGTTGGCGAGCTCGAAGCGGCGGTCAAGGAATCATGGTCCAGTATCAGCCTGATGAGGCTGACTTCGCCTCTAAAATCCTTGTACGCTTGCTGCTTGGAGGTGGTTGAAATGAAGGGAATGAAGACACATTCCATACTAGCAAGTGTCTACAGCCGAAAATGAGGCCGTTGAAGCTGAGGATCGTGTAATACAGCTGGCGTCTCTATCTTTTTGTCGCAATCCCATAATCACGTTTTGGTCAATAACTTCAGAATGGCTAACCCAATTTTAAGTCGGAATCCAGATTTAGAACGCTCGTGCATTACTTGCTTTTTTATTACTGGATATAATTGTGCAGAACTTTTGCTCATTGCTCGTCTTCATTAGTTATGAACGTAAAACGACATGATTCCCTATCTTTTGCCGCGGAGTTCAGCAGTTGGGTCGGATAAGAGCCTTGCACAATCACGCTGACTCCCGTGATTATGTCTGTGCTCTGACTGGACGATGTTTCCCACAATCGTCCCAATTTTCACCAATCACCGTTGGACTTTATGATTGGGTGGTGTGCAGAA
>JAADVD010000481.1:0-20757 GCA_023334535.1 Pythium vanterpoolii
CGGTCGCCGTTTCCTATTTCCGTGCCAAAACTCTGAGCTAAAACTGCGATTTAGCACAACCTGTGGAGATGCTCTAGCGCGATGGCTTCAAAAGCAATGGTGGGAATGTGCGCGAAAAAAGGGCCAAACCACACTTTGGTCTGTATCAGTGGATTGGCGACTGTTCTCGTTGGATGGAATACTTCTCGTCTTCTCAATTGAGCCCGACAGACTCTTAAAAATCTATCTTTTCAAAGAGGTCCCTTCCCTGCTTTGGAAAATAACGCCTCGTATGGATAAATTCCACGAAAAACACAATAGTTCGTCGGTACTTGTATATTGATACCGACCGAGAAGTCGTCTGCGTTAGAGCCGCTCATCCCGTCGTCGTCGTGGTATTACTATCCGCCAGCCTGCACCGATTCGTAATGTGGCGCCATAATTGAGTCGGTGACCAAGGCCGTGACGTACACGCCGTTTCCACACTACAGAAACGTGGCCTTCGGCACGAGGGTCTGGATCCAGCTCTTGACAGCCGCGACCTTGGCGTAGACGCCTGGCTGGCCCTTGACGCCGCACAGATCGCCCCAGCTCACGACCCCAATCAACACATCCTGCTGACCCTGTTCAAGGATGAGTGGTCCACCCGAGTCGCCTTGGCACGCGTCCTTGTTGAATTCGGCACCGGCACAGAGCATGGTCTCAGTAATGGCATACGAAAGGCCGCTCTTTGTACAGACAGTGTTCGAGACCACGGGCACGTCAACACGCAGGAGGTTGGTCGAGAGTTTGCCGTTCCGCGTGGTCAAACCCCAGCCCAGGACCGTTGCCGACTGTCCCGTCAAGGTCTCCGTATCGGCCGTGGACAATGCGACCGGTGGGAACGTCGACGGCGTGGCCAGCTCCAGGAGCGCGTAATCGTACGTAAACGTATCGGCGTTGTATTTGGGGTGGCGGAGCTCTCTCTTGACGCGGAGCCGCTCGCCGCCTTTGGCGCCACTGACAAAGTGCGAACCAATGGAAAGGAACTTGGCTTTGTTGCCGCCGCAGTGCGCGGCCGTGAGTACGTGCGTGGGCGAAATGAGCACGCCGCCGCAAAAGTTCTCACTGAGTTCGGTCTCCCGTAAGCCGACGGTGTAGGTCTTTTGTCCGACCGGCACGAGCTTGCCGCCAAAAATGAGGGGCTGGATATCGGCGGCCAGGCCAGGCGTGATGGCAGCGGCAAAGACGAGGAGGGCAGCAGTGATCTTCATGGCTGATGGACGGAGACGCGAGAGGCGTGTTTTGCTGTGGTGTGGGAAATTGAAGAATGAACCGAGCAGAGGCCGAGAGGGACGTAGGGGCCAAGAAGGGATAGCGGGTGGATGAGAGACTCACGCACGTGGCTGGGGCTTCGTGCGTCTTCCCGCCACCGTCGTGAGTCACATTCGAACAGGATCGTGGTGTGACGAGAGTGGGCATTTGCTGATACGCGTTGTCTCAGTAGACTAGGTGATCCAACTGGTGCATTCGAAGGTTTTTTCCAACCTGGTAAATGTACTGATTTAGCATGCAACATCGTGCAAGAGACGGGACCATTCTGACTGGATCTGGAGATCTTTGGGTGATCTTTGTGTGATCACGTCCGAGCACCACAGCCTTCCTGATGGGTCCATCAGTCAACGTCCATCGTACTATTTACATCTCACTGCACAAGCAAATCGCTCGAGTATCCAACACTAAACTTCGTGAGATTGACCTTCGATTTATCAGGCTTCCCGCGGGAGCATGCCCGTTGACTGATCCGCCCGGTTCGACCATACTTCAGTCCCACACTTTAGATACCCTTGGCGTCCACGAGCTGAGGCGTCTTTACGCTGTTGACAGAAGTCGACCGTTCGACTGCTCCTTGACCGAGAAACGTGGGCTTCCCTTCGGCCTGCCCGCAAGCCGAGCTAGGAGAGACGCGACCAGTCCCAGTCCATGTCCATCAGTTGGCTCGGCTTCAAAGACGTTGCTGGTCGAGTGGCCATCTCCTTTCCCACGCTGGGCAGGCGACTGCGACTGCGATGCCGACGGCGCTTAAATGCGTGGTCACCAAATTCATCATCGCAACAAACTCACAGCGGCGATCTTCTCGCTCGCGCTCAATCACACTGAGCGTGGCTTTATTTCTTGACGCTGGGCGAGCCGCTCGGCCCTGAGCGTTTTTGCTCATGGTCGCGAGCGCCGTGTGGAACCATGTGCGCTCGCATCGCCACTCGCTGCGTTTGCAGTCGATCGTATCTACCAGGCGTTGGCGCTCTCGCACTCGGCTTGCAGCCGCTGTCGGAACTCGGTTTTTAACGCAAGCAGTTCCTTCTGTCGGTCACTCGTGTGAGCTTCATCACTACTGTCGACAAAACAATCTATGAGCGTCGGCGTTTCCCATAGGCAGGGAGACCATGTGGGGCGAGGGTCCTCGCCGTCCGGGTCCTTGGTGTCGTCTCCCAATCCTCTATGCCTCGCCAACACGGATGGGGCTCTCTGCGGCTAAGGCATCTGGCTCCTGCTCCATGTTCGCCGTCTCCTTCTCCGCCTCGGCCTCTTTCTCCGCCTCGTTTGCAACCGCTTGCTCTGCGGTCGGCAGATGGAAACACCGAGCCATCTTTTCCAGAAACCTGAGTTGTTTGATTGTCAAGCGAATGGCATCTGCGGGCCACTAGACCGTCATTAGGATCGACCGTGCTTTGAGCAGCCTGTGCTGTACACCCATGATCTTGTCTGCTTCATGGGGAGTTGGAAAATTTGTCAAACGCACGAGCGCCGCGACGTAGCGGTGGCAACTCTCGCCGGTAAAGAACATCGATTTCGTGGCGTGGGCATTCACGGCCGTCGCAACAGCATCCCAGTTGTGGGTCAAAAACGGTTTTTAGCGAAGAACTTCCCGTATAACCACCTCGTGGAGAGGATGATTTGTGTCGAGCATTGCGGGAGGAAGAAATGGCAATGGCGGTTGTACTACCGGTGGTGTTGGCGGTAGTACTACCGGTAGTGGTGGCGGAAGCACTACCGGTGTTGGTGGCGGTACTACTACCGGTGGTGACTCCGCTCGAGGCGGCGTGGTCAATGGCGCAGTCTTTGTGTAGATTGCCAGCAGTTTCTTCATCACGGGCGTGAGCTTCGCATGTTCTGGATGGGATCGAATCCGGGATACGCGGGTAAGCCACTGTATTCGCAGCTTAGGATCGCCGGGCTGGATCACGGGTAGCTTTTCCGGACAGCAGTTGCTGGATCTTTGTCCAGGTTGCGTCCGAAGTTTTGTGAGTTTCGTCCAGCTTAAACCCCTTAACGACCTCCTGCGAGAGCGAATCAACATTCGACGCGAGGCGTAGATGTTGATTCGGTCTCTGTTCGCACTGCTGGCTTCTGCTGTCTCCGCCGCTGAATCCCAGACGATCGACTTTTAGTGGCAGTGGATGGTGTATGGCTTTCGTCTGCTGTGTACGCCGCTGAATCCCAGGCGATTGACTTCTAGTGGCAGTGGATGGCGCGTGGCTTTCGTCTTCATCGTCCAACAGCGAGAGTTCCAACGGCTCTTCGACATTGGCAGTAAACGCGAGCGCGCTTTGCGGCGCGTGTCTTTCCAGTCGACGGCTTGGCCGCATGCACAACGCGCTCGCTGCGACGCGGTAAAGTCTATTCTGGACGCGGAGCTTTAGGCGTTTCCGTGACGACGTTGTCGGGCGATTGCTCAGGTTCTTGGGCAGCGTTGGCGGCCGTACTTAACGCGTTGGTACAGCGGAGGGTGCGGTACCGGGTGTGTGTGCTTCGAGCGCCTCTAGCAAGCGTCGTGCGAAGCGCTGACAGACCAATTTTGCCGGTGCCCGCAAGGTGTTCATGGTCGTTGGCGTGCAGCTGCCCCCAGTGCATTTTGGACTGAAGCGCACCATACCGGTATACACCGGTATTCTAGCCGTCAGCGTTGCATCAGGAGACGATGAGAACCATCGACCTCGCTGGTTTTAGCAACGATGGCGTGCCTTGAAATGTGAGCTCACACTCGACTTCATACGACGGTCAATATCACTCAAGAGCGCTCGTGACAGCAAGCGCGAGTGCTGAGTATCGTCAGTAGCAGAAGATGCGGACGCTAATGAAAATATTTACTGCGTGAGTGAACAAGTCGCTGCATGTAAAAGGAAGGAGAAGGCGAAGGTGATACTAGCAAGTACTGGAAGAATACTCACAATAGTTTCGTGGACGTAACAAAGGCTCACTCCAATTAGCAAGGTAGCTCTCCGGTCACTGTCGGCCTTTCTGGCAGGCCTACGTGCCGGTACATTCATTCTTTGTGCATCTAATTTAGCTCCTGTGAACCTATAATAGGGACTAAAGCCATGCCATTGTCCTATTCTAGTACACCGATTGGTCTAGACCATCACTCCTCCGTTTCACTTTCGTGATCGTTCCCCCCACATGCATACACACGGCAAGTCGTCAAGACGGAAATAAGGGGGGAAAGGCAAGCTACTCCTTCTCTCCCTTCTTCGCGCTCTCTCCATCTCCTGCGTCTCTCTCCGTCTCCCTCATCTCTCCCTCTAGATCTGTATGTACGATGGCGTCACGTGCGTCGATCCACGCGATCGCGCGGCGCGAGAGTGCGCTAACGCTTGAACACCCGCCGGCGACAGCGGCCATTGCCCGCGCGAGTGATGTCTTTGTGATCGAACCGGCGCCGGCGCCGTGGATGGCTCGCGCCATGTTCCATACGTTGTGGGTGAGCGCGACGCATGCAGCGCGGTCGAGCTGCTCGTTCACGCAGTACCGCCCGCGACTCGCAAACGGCGACACGATCTTGGGCAAACGCCGCCCGAGCCGCAACGGCAGTAATCCTGATATCGAAGACACGATCTTGGCCGTGGCCGCAGCCATGGACGAAGACGAACACTTGGATTTTCAGGACCAGTTGCTGCAATGTCTTGGTGAGGATGTGGTCGTGCTGCCCGAGCGCGATGGTGCACATGCCCAGGAAGACGCGGCCGCCGAGAAAGAAGCGATGCGACGGTCGCTAGCGAATACCGAACTGCAGGGAGAGCGCGTGTTTGTTGTGTATGCGTATGCGAGCGTGACGGTACGTGGTACCAGCGACGACGCACAGTCGACGCCAACTCGGACGGTGCTGTTGCTGCGGATTGAGCAACTTCACGGCTCGGAGCAACTCGCAATTGCCGTCAAGAACACGGATCCCATTGACGACAAGTACCTCCATATGTTCATGTCGATTGTCCAGCAACGACTCCAGCCGGGCAGCGCACCGCCGAAACGTCCAGCAGCGATCCGACGCGACACAACTGCGGCCTTCCTAGAGGAAGGCGAAGACGACGAGCGAGCATCTATGGCGGGCGACGACTCGGAGGCCGAGGAGGAAGACGTGGAAGAACTGAGGCGGCAACGGCAGCATGGACGAGAACAAGTCGCCGCGCACTCGGTCGATAAGGCAACACCAACCCGCGGAGGAGAAGACAAGAAAAAGTCTCGTAAGTCCAGTGGACGCAGTCGATCCCACACGGTGCGGTACCGCACCGACCAAGGTATCGCGTTTGAAGGCTACTTGCACAAGAAGAGCGAGGTGTTGGCGCACTGGCGCGCGACGTACTGCGTATTAGAAGGGGACACGCTCGCGTACTATGAAACACGTGAAGATTTCATCTCGAGCACCAAGCTAATCGGCCGCATCCAAATCCAAGGCGTAGAAGATGACACTCAGTCTGCACCGAATGGTAAACCCCATGGCTTCCGGATCATTACCGAAGGCCATCGCGCGCACCATCTCAGCTCCAGAACGGCGTTCGAAAAGGATCAGTGGAAGCGCGCGATTCAGACCGCGATCTCGAAATCGGCGTCGACATCGACGGCTGCACGGCCGCATATCGCCTTTGCGTCGCAGCCAGTGGATCCAACCAAGTTTTATCGACTGCTCGGCGCGCTGCTGCGGAAAGAAATCAACGAAATGCCGCTGCTTTTCCGGTGCATCCATCCGGACGTAGTTGTGACCTCGAATTTTCCTCCGATCGTTCCATTCTGGGGTCAATATAGACGCTACGATGGCGTACTGCTCTTCATCTCGACGCTGCTGGAGTCGGTGATTGTCGAGTCGTTTGAAATGACTGAGGTCGCAGAACTGGTTCGGGGTGATGCCGATTATATCGACGCGCTTGGAGACGGGGAAGACATTGCGGGGACGCCGTCGCCAGCGCCAATGCCGTCTCAGCTGCTGGGGGCTACGCCATCTCCACGCGTCATCTCTACAACTGGAGAGATTGCAAGTGCGACGTCGGGATCAAGTGACAGTGGCGACGGTTTGACACCAACAGTGACGTGGGAAAAGCGGCTCGTGGTGACCGGCAAAGAAACGTTCAACCTCATCAATTTCGGCAATCGACGAGTTACGCAACTGTTTGTGCACGAGCTCTGGCTCGATTACAAAGGGCGATTGGTGCGGTGGCATATGAACGGAGATGCAGTCGCTCTCTCAGTCGCATTCGACGCTGCCTCTAAAGGCGAGAATATTCGTCTAGTGCTGCCAGGAGAAGCATCATCCATTGCCCACGAAATACCAGCGGGGATGTTCTACGTCCAGATTATGCGCGCGCAAGAACTTGTACCGGCAGAGAGCTTGATTCCTGGGGCGAATGCCGCGTTACCTCCGAAAGACGACAAGACTTTGGCTAATGGTTCAGGAAAAAAGCCATACCCAGTCTACGTCCGGTGTGTAATACAAGAAGGTCCGCACGAGGAACGAACCATGGACGGTTTACAGATTGACGATGCGGGGAAGCCAGTCTCAAGTGAACAGGTAAAGCTGAAACGTGGCAGTGCGACCGCATCAACGGGTGATAAGCGAAGACCATCCGCAACGACGCGCTTGTTTCGTGGACTGAAACGTGCCGCTGGTGTCTCAGGCGAGCGTACGTTTGCTGCCTTTGGGGATGCGAGTGGCTGCGTGACTAGCATCTGCAAATGCCAGCTACATCAAGCACAGCCGCATATTGCAAGCGAGACCATACGACCGGAATGGCGCACCAATTTGCGCCTGGAGTTTCCAGGTTGCTCGCGCGGCTTCACGTACTTTCTCAGGCTTGAAGTGTTCCAGAGTCGCTTCATGCTCCCCGACGCACTGCTTGGTGTTTGCAAGATCAATCTCACACCCCATCTATCGTTGTTTAGCGGTGGATCGGCTGAGGCGAAGGCGAACGGTGCTCTCCCACGGTGGCACAATCTCTGCGACCAGTACAATGACTGTCGGGAATCTTGGGCGCCTCCCACGGTGTTTCGTGGTCGTATCCAAGTCGCAGTCATTTTTGCGCCAACAATCCACTCGGCGGAAGAACTTCGCGATCCTAAACGTCAGGGCAGTCGGCACTCGTTAGTGTCTCCAAGTGGTGGTCGATCGCGCCAAGGTTCGAGTACTGCGATTGGTGACAACGGTCTTCTCGTAATGTCGAATGAGATTGTGCGCGAGCTGTTGCAAGCTGAGAAACGGAGAGGGGAAGACGGCCGAATCAGCGGTCAGAGCAGTCAACGAAGCAGTCTCGTGGCTCGCGTATTACAGTCGAAGTCAAGCTCCCAGAGTCTGCACAGTGTCGAGGACGACAACAGTGAGACCGAGACCGAATCTGCTCGTCGTCTGCGCGAGTTGGCGCGCGATAATCATGCGTTTAAGGCTAGAAAGCAGCAGTTTGACATTCCGAAAAAGTATCAACTCATCAAGGTCGTCGGCTCTGGTACCTACGGAGAAGTGATTGCTGCGAGTGATACCGAAACCGGCACAACCGTTGCAATCAAGAAAGTAACGAATGCGTTTCAGGATCTGCCCGACACAAAGCGCATTATTCGCGAACTGTGCTTGCTGCGACAGCTGCGCCATCCGAACCTGATCAGTCTGTACGACATTTTGCGACCGGAGCGGCTCTGCTACTTGGAAGACATTTACCTCGTGACCGACTTGATGGAGACCGATCTACATCGCGTCATCCACTCAACACAGACGCTCACGGACGAGCATGTGGCGTTCTTTATGCGCCAGATCCTACGCGCTATCAGCTACCTCCACTCGGCGAATGTCTTGCACCGCGACTTGAAGCCGTCCAATATTCTGGTTACAAGCCGCTGTGACCTTAAGATTTGCGATATGGGACTTGCGCGCTACATTGACTACACGCAAGCAAAGCAACCCAAGAGTGAGCACGACAGTGAAGCGTACGTCGAGCTCACCGAGTATGTCGTCACGCGATGGTATCGAGCGCCCGAGATCTTGCTGGACGGGTGTCGATACGACAAACCGTCAGATTTGTGGTCGGCGGGATGCATTCTAGCCGAGCTGTTGGGGCGCAAGCCGTTGTTCCCTGGGACCAGTACGACCAACCAGCTCTCCAAGATCTTCAACGTATTGGGGACGCCCGACATTGTGCACATTGCCAAGATCCAGAAAGAGGCCGCGCAGCGGTGGGTTCATCGACAGCGACGGCGGCCGTCGATCCCGTTTAGCGAATTGTACCCAAGCGCCAACGCCATGGCGCTGGATCTATTGGAAAAGCTTCTTGTGTACGACCCCAAGCAGCGCCTGACAGCGGCGCAGGCGTTGCGCCATCCGTACTTGCGCGAGGCATTTCGGTCCATGGCCAAGTCACCTTCGTCTGGACTGGACAGTGACAGTGACGACTTGGCAAGTTACAGTCCGGAAGAAGAACTGGAAGATCGGTTTCCAGGCGAGATTGACGACTCGCACGAGCGCGTCCAGGAAAACAAACAGGCCATGCAGGACGTGGTATTTGAGCAAATTTGCCACTTTCATCCAGAAGCCAAGGAGCACGAAGAGTTTCTAGCGCAGCACGACCAAAAGTTCACCATGGATCCAGTGACCGGCAAGCTCTTGCCCATTGCGGTGTGAGTCACTCCTTATGCAAAAAGGCGGGACTTTCACATAAATACAGACGTGCAATTGGTGCGTACCGGAATTATCTCACTTCTCTACTGAATTGAATGCTTATCGACGACGCAACTCACATCGCGAAGACTGCCGCCACCAAGAAGGCGCCTAGCGCGACAAGACGACTCGCCGATCTGCTGGAGACCGACGCCGCGCTCTTCTTGCCGTCGCTCTCGACACTCTTGCCGCCATAACACGGCATAGCTGACGTCGGCAGTTTCTTAAGCGCGTCGAGCAAGTCGGTGTTCGCTTCTTGCCACGACGTGGTCTTGAAGAGCCCGTGATGGGTCTTGCCGAAGAGCCCCGAGCCGGCGGCGTTCGTCGCGTCTTCAAGGTAGTATTCGGTGTCGGGGTTCAAAGCGTAAAAGTATCCGCCACGCAGTTTCGTCGCCGCATAATCAATGAGGAAATCCAGCGCCGCGGTCTGGTGCGGCTGAAACGCAGCACCATAGACGCCACTGAACGCCCCCAAGATCACGGGCGTCGTTCCGGCCATGACGACGTCCCCCACGGCCTCATCCATGACCTTCTGATAGGTCGTTGCGATCTGCGCCACCGTCAAATGCTTGTACTTGGAACAGCCGAATTCGGTCGTCGAGCACTGGATCGGGCTTTTGACTTTGGCACCATTCACAAAGTCCACGCACTCCATCTCGAGTTGATCGCCTTCGAATGCGAACGCGTCGGACGGCGACGCACTGGAGCAGTTGGCGTCCGGAGCGTAAAAATAATTCTGCGGCAGTTTGCCGTGGGCGTGCGCGTGCGGCGCCAGCACCAATTTGTTGGAGAGTGTGACATTGAGCGGACGCGTGGTCGCGTTGTGGAGATTGCCGCCGTCCCAGTGCCGACTCGGCGTCTTGTAGGCGGCGCCAGCGGCGAACGTCTGGGCAGTTGTGGGCGAACTCGCGCCGCCCACAAACACGAGCCAACTGGGGCAGAGTTCCAACACGCGGTTCGCAATGGTCGTGGCCGCATTGTGCCAGTCGGTCTTGGGGTCGGCATCCCCTGCGTTGGCGTTCCACTGAACGTCGCTCATTTCGTCTTTGAGGTCGACGCCTAAGATATTCCAGTACGTCGCATTGCAAAACGCCTTGGCAAGAAACTCGGCGGCTCTGTAGGTCGGCGACGCCGTGATCTCGACAAACGGCGCCGTGTACCAGTAGGCGTCCTGGACGTACTTGTCCAGTAAGTGTATGTCTAGCAGGACGCTGACGCGCGTGTTCTGGAGCGTCTGGACCACGCGGCCCACGAGATCAAAGTAGGTCACTGCGTTGGGGTTGGCCCACGTTGTGAGCTCTTTGTTGTCCCAGCCATTGATGTAGGCGAGCTGCGGCAGGGGGTTCGCGATGAGGTACTGCGCGCTCAGCGGCAAGCGCACCGAGTTGATCGAGTTGTTGCCGAGGAATTCCAACAATTTGGACTGCCGTTTCCAACAAACTGTATGGTGAGCCACCAAACAGTAATACCAACAAATGAATGCCAACAAAAACGTACCACTTTGGTGCCTTGGGTGCCCGCACTGTTTTTCCGGACGGTGTCCCATAGGCCGTCGGGGATCATGTTTTCTTTCTCCATGCCGCCCCACACGACGCCGCGGATCGTGACCTCGGTCTCGGTGCCAGGCGTCTGTGGATCCTGTGCCCAGATCTTACCGTCGTGAGTCACGTAGTTGGGCTGCCGGCACTCGAGCTTGGCCAATGTTGGCGCAACCAACGCCAACAGAACCGCCGAGGACGCGAACAGTGCGCGCCGAACCACCATGAGTTTCTATGGAGGTGAGCTGTGTGGTGTTGGAGAAAACTTAGGAATGACGGAAACCACGCACTGCCGTTGGTGTTGGTGCTGGAAGTGGAGGAGCTTGGGCATGGTCGCACATCTTTCTCCCCAGGTTATTGTGGGTGGGCTGTGTGTGACTCCCACCCATAGGGTACAATAAAGTCAAATATCTCATCTCTCTAGGTATCCTCGATCAAGATGAGGTTTGGGTAAACATCCATTATTAGAGGTTTTTTAATGACACGGAGTGAAGGGGCACTGCACGAAGTGGTGCAACTATTAATTCTAAGAGTTGATGAATCCAGTGGATCGTGTGACGCGTTGCAAAGGAGGGCCAGTGGAACCCAAAATATGGCTTGATTACTTTCGCTGCTGCCACCAATGCCAGAGAGAGTGACACCATCACAAATATTACTTAACTCAAATTATTAGACAGATCTTGTACAGTGGGGAGTATATGACATTATCTACTATATTAAGATTGGCAGATCGTTGAAGAACAGATTGTTTTTCGCTTCGAGATGGTGGCAAAGAACGCAAACCTTTGAGAATGAATGCACCCACACCACGCTGGACGGAAAGAAAGGTGCTGGGTGGATATCTGAAATTTCCGGAAGCAAGAAGTAAAGCTTCACCAAACTGTACCCAAGACCACCGCCTTTGCTGCCACCTATTCCGCCAACTGCCACGTATGTGCTTGTCGCACCAAGCACAAACTGTACCAACCCAACATTCAATGTTGGCGCTGAAACTGATGGCGGCCATTCAGGTCCAGCCTGAGAGGCAACGAATCAGCCTCCACTTGGATGGTCCAACCGGGTATAACAGAACAGACGGGAAAGGAAGGTACATGTATCCATTTTCTCTTAAGTACGGATACACTGATTGGGTCTCTAGCTTCGTTTCACTTTGACAAAGGACGCAAACGACGTGAAGACACCTCCATCCGCATGCACGTCCAATGTCCCCACCCACCTAGGTGCTGTGGGCCGCGGTGTGGTTGTAAGAGACCGTGTTTTCCTTGTCGGCATCGCAGAAGGGGAAGCTCGGCGCGTCCGGGTCCACTGGTTCTGGATTGAAGAGGTTTGCCAGACTTGTAGGTCACGTACGAGCCAATGACGAGACAAAAGAGCACAACCAAAATACCCGCGACCTTTTCGTACAGCGGGATGCTGGTCCAGCTTCTTGAGGTAAAGCACAATCGACAAAACGATGCGGCAGATCGTAATGGCCAAGGCACCGACAGAGAGTCTTGGAGGTCGAGAAAGTGGTCTTTGAGCAGTACCGACACGAGCGTGAGCAACGTGACGACTGCGATCCGCAATGGAATGTACTTGTGCGCCTGTCATTTGTAGCCCATGCTGGGGAGTGGAATAAATAGGATCGAAATGAATGTGAGCGTGACGCCAATTACACGCGCCATGCGTTCGGGCTGTGAGTACTACTGCTGGAGCACTGGGATCACAATGCCGGCGCCGCACGCGGGCGACAGATTCCCAAAGGTCTGCGCGACCTGGTCGAACGAGATCGGGAGACGGCACCGACGGGTGGCCGCGCATGCCATGGATCAATACGCCGACGCCAATGACGTCGGCCAGGACCGTGCCGACGCAGCCGGCAAACACGGCGCCCGTTCTTTCTTTCAGTGCGGGCGACAGACACATGGACAAGAGACTCAGTGTCATGAGGATGATCCACGTCGTGGCCTTGAAGACACCAGGGAAAAAGCGTGTCCAGCAAAATGCCACCGAGCCCGAGGAACGCACAGGGCACGAGAAGACGACACCCATCTACGAAATGACTGTGAGCCAGCGACCAGGCTTGCCCATGCACCACTCGCCGAGGTCGCCAAACGTCCGCACCGACTTGGAGGCGACCAGCATGACTTTGGAGCACACGACGGACGAGTAGACGTTGGCAAACGCCATGAAGAGCAGTGCGACGACGGCAATGCCGGGCCGCGCGGGAAACATACCGAGCGTCCTAATGCCGTAGACGCAGTGAAAGAGATTGAACCCCGCCTTGGCGTCCTCCATGGTGAATTGCTTGCCCATGGCGGAGAGGTGGAAACGAAAGAGGCTTGGCAACTTGGTGACGAATTGCAGAGTGAGGGAACGTGGACAAGGGCGAAGAGAGAGGAAAGGAGAGAAGACGAGAACTGTAGAGCTCTCCTCTCTCTCCAGTTCTCGTCAGGGGGTCCATAATAGAGCTGTCACTGTGGAGGTCCCCGGAAATGAAGTCTTTAGTGGTGCCTCTCTCTGAGCCTGGACGACTCGCTGTCTTGCGGCTGGCTCACACTGTGCCACACATAGGTGCTCATCGTGAGAGACGAGCGTTGAACACGATCAGCTCATTGTGGCGGATCTTCATTCGAAGCGAGAGAGCAAGTGAAGTGGGACGCGTGCGTTCTAGATAAAACACTGCCTTCGTGGGGACTGGCTTCTTAACTCAGTGGCATGGAATTGACTGTGAGCACTTTCACGTCACACGTGGTTTTATCTACTAAGATAAATGTATCTTTGGTTTTGGTGTTGGTGACGGCAGCATGGTTACCAAACTACAATGCTTCGAAAGAGGTGTGCTCGTGGAGGCAAGCTTCTCCTCGTGAGCCTCATCATACCAAGCCTACCAATACACAAGTATGTAAGTACAAAGCATAAGTTACTGTGCACTGTGGCGGTTCACCATGGGCCACGGGAGAATCGCATGCGCTTTTCACCGACTTGTTTTGGAGCGGAAAGTCATTACTTTTATCAGTACATTGGGCAGCTAATAGAGTGCCAAATCGTCTAGGTGTACGGATTTGACCCCAATATTGTGGACGAGTGAGTCTCCATGTTGCCCTTGTTCGCACCTCTTCGACTTTCTGCACGGGAAGCATGGAGATCGACCAAACTTACACTTCAACTCGTTGGATAAGAAACACTGACAGTTAGGAACGTACGACCAGTAGTCTGACATAACGGAAGAATGTTGTAGGAACCAGCAGCTCATCGTGCTCGCGTCAGCTCAGCACAGAGCGGCACTGCGCAGTGTGCGCCGCCACTGCTGCGCGCGTCACAATGGAGCGAATGGTAACTCAGCAGTTTTGCGACGAGCGCAGCGACGCGACCGGGGAGCCAAAACCGGTTTGGGACGCCCAGCAGGCGCTGCGCAGAAGCCGCTGCATAGGGAGACACAGATCGCCGAAGTGCGGGTTGCGGCAGCGGCGTGGCGCGTCACAGCTGCATGCGTGGACCAGTAGTGCATTGGCTGCGTCGACGTTTGCGTCCCGGGTCGATGGCGGAGCTTGTCCTGACCATTGACACTCGACGTCATCGTCATCGTCGACGGCGGCGTTCCGGGCGATAGCGTCAGCATCAGCATTGGAGTTGGTGTCCGCATCAATATTGATGATGGCGTCAGCGTCGATGTCGGTGGTGGTCCCGGCGTCGGTTTTGGCGTTGGTGCTGATATTGGCGTCGGTCCTGGCGTCGGTGTTTTTGTTTACGGTTACGTTGGCGTCCGTGTCAGTGTCGGCTTTGGCTGAATCGATTTCGTCACTTTCGTCTGTGCTGATGCTAGAGCTGATGCCAGAGTTAATGCAATCTGAAGTCGGATGAGATGCTGGTGTCTTCTCTGTCCGCGTGACTAGTCACACCCTCACGCGTAGCGTGCGCTTCCTCACTGACACCGTTCATATCCATCGCTGTCGGAGACGCAGCGGCATCGTTAGCCGTACTTGCATCAGCGTCGCTGAAGACTTTGTCCTCCTTCATCAGCTGTTGGGCTGACTTGTCCTGCGTCGCCATCGCCAGACGCTCGGCTTCTTCGCGCTCCAATGCCGCCAGCTCCACCATGGGATCGACTTCATCTTCATCCGTCGGTGACGGCGGCGTCAGATAGAGCGCCACGTCAATCTCTTCGTAGACAAGACCATTCTCCATGTAGTTGGGGTTGGCAAAAAGCAAAGTGACAAGTTACGGCTCTTGGCCCCTTTCCCATTAATAACAAATGTCATAAGAATTTCGACATTGAGTATTGTCAAAGTCACATTTACACAAACGTGGCGTTTGGCGCAAGGCTTAAGATCCACTGCTTGGCGAACGCGACCTTGGAGTAGACACCCGGCTTGTTCTTCACGCCGCAGCCGTCGCCCCAGCTCACAACACCCACCAGCACGTCGCCGGCCGTGTCTTCGAGGATGAGCGGTCCACCCGAGTCGCCCTGGCACGAGTCCTTGTTCTTCTTGCCACCAGCACAAAACATCGTCTCGGTAATCGCGGCGCCTTCGAGACCCGCGGCTTTGCAGTCCTTGTCCGACAGTACGGGCACGTTCACGCGGAGCAACTCACGTGACTGCGAGCCATCCTGAGAGGTCGTGCCCCAGCCCAGGACAGTCGCGGTCGCGCCCACAAAGGTCTCCGAGTCGGCGCCAAACAGCTTAGCGGGAGCAAACTTGGACGGCGTGGCCAGCTCCAGAATGTTGTAGTCGTACGTGATCACTTGGTCGTCCACGTACTTGGGATGGACGGTCTCTTTCTTGACTGCAATGCGCTCGCCGTCCTTGCTGCCGCTCAAAAAGTGCGAGCCAATCGACACGAACGCGACGTCGCCTGCACAGTGACCGGCCGTCAACACGTGCGTCGGCGTGATGAGGGTGCCGCCGCAAAAGTTCTCGCCGGTCTTGGACGAGCGGAGGCCGACTGTGTAGGTCTTTGTGCCGGTGAGCACGACCGTGCCACCTAGGATCAGCGGGGCGATGTCGGCGGCCTGGGCGACAGTTGTGGCCGTGGCGGCGAGGAGAGCAGCGGCAAAGACCTTCATGGTGGGTGGTGGAACTGGCGTGTGGCTTGGAAGGCGAATGGCAAAGTGAGCAGTTGAGGGGCTGGCGAGAAGCCAGCGGTGGGTTACCAGCCAGAGAGGTGACCGCCCTAGGTAACGATGGCCGTTCGTCGGCAGGTTGTCGTCTTCACACGTGGAGATTCCTTGAGTATTCTATTGAGTGATCCCAATGGTGTCTGTCGTGGTTATGTCCAACACTGATCGTCGCATTCACGAGACTGGATCTCCCAATCAATGTCCACCGTTGACATCTGTGCGTCTGTCCACCTCACGAAGAGATTCACCAATCAACCAACGGATGGTTCTCATACCTTCCTGTGCTGGATCGTCAATCTACAAGTGTGTACAAAGTCTAGTAGAGATTCCTAGCGTATTGCTCCATGGTCTGCAATTATGCTTATTATGATAGAGACCATCACGTAATACAAAATGAATCTCTTTTGCTGCGTCTCACTCCACTCGAGCTAAGTGTTCATCAACAGAAACGAACGAAGTTACGAAAACTCAGTGTCCATCAATTATCTTCACACATCTGCTTCTCTGTATCCGACAGCCACATGAATCTTACTCTTGACGAATGGGTAACGCACATTCAGATCATTCACACTGTCAGAGACTGACGCAGTCGGGTACGCGACGATTGAATCTTTCTGTCAGGAGCGTGACATGAACTGAACGGAAACATCACTGAATAAGTGACCAGTCGATTTCTCTCCCAACCTGCAATCGATCCATCACCTTGTATTGCGCTTTCGTATGTCACTCACCAAATAAATTAGAAGGCGTTATTAATAACATAACTGATATCTACAGATACATTAAACAGTATGCAAAACCAAACGCTCTGTAGTTGGATGCATGCTATTGAAGACGCAGAGGCACGTACTGAGGATTGAGGAATCCGCTTGGATCAACAACGGCGTGAGATTCGCCAGCGCCAGCGAATCTCACGCCGTTGTTGATCTAAACGGATTGGCAGTCAGATTCGATGGGCGAATCTGACTGCCAATAGCACATAAAAATGCCAACGCAGTAACTGGTCAGCTTCAAGCATTACCGGTTTAATATCGGGAAAAGACCGGTTGGGCTAACTGACACCAGTCGAAACGTCGAAATTCATGTGGACGGTTTATACTCTTCCTAATCAGATTTGTGTACTGGCTCTGTACGAAAGAAAGGACGGTTGGCGTAATGTGCATAAACAGTACCCTAGTGGAGCAGATTCGATGTTCATTCGCCATTCTTTCTCCACGGTGGACACCAACAACTATGGCACGGGCTGACCGTGGTTCTGCGCTCGCGCAGTTTCAAAAATTCACGCCAATGCCTCCACATAGTTGAAGACATTTCTTCGATTCAAACAAATTGGCACATTCATTCAATCAAAAAAAGAAAGCTCATTTCTCAAACGAACGTGGCGTTTGGCGCGAGGCCCAGGATCCAGTCCTTAGCGAACGACACCTTGGAGTAGACACCCGGTTTCCCCGTGCGGCCGCAGCCGTCGCCCCAGCTCACGACACCAATCAGCACGTCTAGCTGGCCCTGCTGGAGAATGATTGGTCCACCCGAGTCGCCCTTGCACGAGTCCTGGTTCTTCTCGCCGCCGGCGCAGAACATGGTCGCCGAGATTGGCGCACCTTCAAGGCCCGCAGCCTTGCACGCGGCGTCCGTGAGTACTGGCACATCGACACGCAGCAGGTTCGTTGACGGCCTGCCCCTCTCGCTCGTGGTGCCCCAGCCCAATACCGTGGCCGACTGACCCGCAAAGGTCTCCGAGTCGGCGCTCAAAAGCTTGATCGGCGCAAATTTGGATGACGACGCCAGCTCAATAACGCTGTAGTCGTACGTGATTGTGTCGTCATTGTAGTTGGGGTGGCGCGTCTCTTTCTTCACGGCGATACGTTCACCGTCGGCCGTACCGCTGAGGAAATGCGAGCCGATGGAGATGTACTTGGCGTAGCCAGCGCAGTGGCCAGCGGTCAACACGTGCGTGGGCGAGATGAGCGACCCGCCGCAGATGGCCGTACCTGCAGCAGTCTGGCGGAGGCCGACGGTGTAGGTTTTTTGACCAACTGCAACCACGGAGCCGCCGAGAATGAGCGGGTTAATGTCTTGGGCCTGGGCGACGGCCGCGGTGGTAGCGACGAGAACGGCAAAGACCTTCATGGTTAAAATTAGACCTGGAGGTTTGGTAGTAAGTTGCAAATTGAGATGGTCCACTTTCCGTTCTCGGTGGGTCTTCTCACACTGTGGAGAGACACTAGCCAGCCTCTCCGCTAGTCGAATGTCTGTACCAGGACGGGTTGAGATGCGTACAATTCAAACCCATTATATCCCAATGGGCTTGTCCCAAGTTTGGACTCCCAAGTTGAAAAGAACAAAATGGAAAGGACGTACGAAAAACGGAGAAGGCACAGCCAAAACACACAGAATTGCATTCATTAAGTAATGGTTAGGTAACTCGAGGAGAAGCAGGAGAAGCGACGTCACATATATTTGGAGAATGGGTTGTTACGCGCTTCGCGTTAGCTTGCGCGGCGTTTGCTACGCCAACTTCGCTTCACTCAAGGCGCGCAAAACACGTGCTGGTTTATACAATGAATTCTGGTTAGTGGGGTTCACGATCGATCATGCTCAGGGGGGTACCCTCCCCCCCTCCGCATGGGCTCTCGCTTCTCACCACAGGAGGGTTGACCCACGCTTCTCTATTGTCTCCAATTCTCGTCTTTCATCTGTTTTAGGCTTTCCTCCCTAACTTGGGACCCACTCGAGCCTGCCTGATAGAGCTCTCTATTATGGCGTGGGGTTCAGCCTGGCGTGCCATGAAGCCGTTTCATCCCGCCATGGATACGATCTGAGAACAACCTAAAGACAGTACCGTTCGAATTGAATGGATCTGTTCTCTACATGGTGGATCGCTTCCCTCTATAAAGGGTATTATCTGGCACACATCTGGGTGTTTCTGCCTTTATTGGTGGAACATCTAAAGTAAGAAACCTAAACTGAGTTGGTAGAAATCTGTTGTAATCACAATTATCTGCGTGCGACACCATGTTCTCAGATCGTGGCCCGTTTCTAGCTCCATCAAAGTTGACACGTGCAAAGACCGTCCACCAGAATCAGTGTTTGATTGACAATCATGGAATGCCGCGGCCGAGTAAACGGACTAACAAGCGTGATTACACGGAGAGAGATCTTCACTCTCGACAGGACAGGGAACAGAACTCTGGTGAATCGATCTTTGGCTTACTCAAGACTCTACAGTAGTGTCTGGATCCGAATGGCTTCTTTAGGTCATGTGATCACGTGGTACCAGGTATGTGGAGGTACTTGCCTATGTGGAAGTGTTATTCTGGCGTTTAAATGGAAGGCACTGGTCGCTAGCCCAAATTTAGATCGGTCGCCGACGCGAGGCCATGGCTGTCGATTTTGCCCAGTATACGTGTACGCCCAATGACGGCGCTGATAACACGAGTGCGTTCCCATCGCAGTGTCACGCATTAAATACTGTACGCGAACTGGATAATTACGCGACGTGATTTGATCTGAGTCGAAGCGGGAAAGGCTCGCGATCTTGGGTGGGTGCGCTTCCTCAGCGATCGGACACTAGGCGAAACGTGGGGATTAGACGGTTCTGTACTCTACGGAACCATTCTTCCAAATGCGGCGATGATTTTGGACAGTGAAAGTCCCTCTTGAGTCGGGAGCCTTGATAAAGTCCCTCTTGTCAAGGGCGTTGTTCCCGCTGGGACCTTCTGGCCACCAACGGCACGCTTCCAGTCTCACCCCGAAGCTCACTCTGCAATTTTCCAGCCACCTCCTCCGTCTTCCTCCTCTCCTCTCCACCAAGTCCAGTCATGAAGGTCTTTGCCGCTGCTCTCCTCGCCACCACTGCCGCCGTCGCCCAGGCCCAAGACATTCAGCCACTCATCCTCAGCGGCACGATCGTCCCAGTCGGCCAGAAGACGTACACCGTCGGTCTTCGCCAGAGCACTACGGGCTCAGCCATCTGCGGTGGCGCGCTCATCTCGCCCACGCACGTGTTGACCGCCGGCCACTGCGCTGGCTACGCCAAGTACATCTCCATCGGCTCGCACTTTATCAGCGGCTCGACTGATGGCGAGCGCATTGCGGTCAAGAAAGAGACGCGCCACCCCAAGTACAACGACGACACGATCACGTACGACTACAGCGTCATTGAGTTGGCGTCGCCATCCAAGTTTGCGCCGATCAAGCTGTTGAGCGCCGACTCGGAGACCTTTGTCGGCACCAACGCCACGGTCATTGGCTGGGGCGCGACCTCGCAGGGCGGTCCGTCGTCGCGCGAGCTCTTGAGCTTGAAGGTGCCCGTGCGCTCGGACAAGGACTGCAAGGCCGCCAAGCTTATAGGTGCGCCAATTTCCGAGACCATGTTCTGCGCCGGCGGCGAGCGCAACCGTGACTCGTGCCAGGGCGACTCGGGCGGACCGCTCGTGCTGGAGCAGACCGCGGACGTGCTGATTGGTGTTGTGAGCTGGGGCGAGGGCTGCGGCAAGGTGAACAAGCCGGGTGTCTACTCTAAGGTGTCGTTTGCCAAGGACTGGATCTTGAGCCTCGCGCCAACTGCTACCTTCGTCTAAATCCGTCCCCTCTCATGAGAGGATCAGGAATAGGCCCTACTGACGACCAGGTCGTACTCTTGTGCTGCTGCATGGTTTTGAAAGGGACGCAGCGGCCACGCGTAACGTTTGCAATTGATAAGTGATATGTTTTTTCTACTTCTTGACTTCGTGGTTCCTGATAGTGGAGGACGCCCCTGGTTGAGTCGACTAAGAAATTTACCTTTAGTACGCCTGAGTCTGATACTACGTAGTACAGTATTGTACTGTATTGTACGGTACCATTCGAAATAGTATTATTATTGGTATCACTATGCTGCACTATACTGTACTTTGAAGTGGATTGATTCTTTGAAGTGGTGCAGCACAATGCCAGATAGTATCATTCGATGGTCTGAATCTACTGGGTCCACACTCTTGTGTCGGTGGTATAATAGTTGTTGCAATCAAGTGGGAAAGCCTGCTGACGTTCGACTTAGTACTACTGGACCGGGACAAGGCAGGCGTCGGGTACTAATGTAATATAGTACATTCGTACTACTATTCGGTCCCGGTCCAGTAGTACTACCTGTACGAGTAGTTCGTAGTAGTAATACAGGTTGTGTGGTGCTTAGTACTTTCACGATGAAA